>JANHGN010014122.1:0-39037 GCA_024605025.1 Megaceryle maxima
TTCTCTCCGGGCTCAACAAGCCCAGGTCCCTCAGCTGCTCCTCACCACCCTTGTGCTCCAGCCCCTTCCCCAGCTCCGTTGCACATTGGACACACCACACCACAAACCACCCAGCCTCACCACCAGGCCCTACTCACATCCATGGGCTTTGCCTTCGGCTTCTTTGCCACCTTTGGCTTCTTTGCCGCCTTGGCTCCTGTGGGACAAGGGGTGGTGGATAAGCACATGCAGGTGCCCCTTCACATGGGGCTGGGGCAGCCCAGGGTGGCTCATGGTACCACCATCTCTTTACCTTGCTGTCGGGCACCCGCCATAGCAGCCTGGGGGGGCTTGGTTGTCCTTTTCTGTCCCAGCTTCAGGGCTTGTTCTCTGTCAGGATCTGGCTGGCTGGGCTGTGGCTTCTGCTGCAGCTTCTTGGAGGGTAACTGTGGATGAGAGAGGGGTGGAAGCAGTGCTAGGCACTGCCTTGCCCCCCAGTCCCACTGCGTCAGGGCCAGCAGCCCCTGCTCACTTTGAAGCGGCCAGTGGCCCCCATGGCGGAGGAGTTGGCGGGTCGCACCAGGTCCCCGCGGCTCAGCCCCTTGCTCAGCGCCTGCTTCAGCAGGTACTTGAGACGGATGGGGTCCACAGACGGGTACTTGGCCAGGATGAATCGCTTGATGGTGATGACGGAGACACCCTTCTTCTGGTCCTGGGCCTGCAGTGCCTCGATCACCATGTGCAGGGTGGAGGGGCGTCGGGAACTCTGGCCCCTGGCCAGCAGACTTGGCAGATGGGCTGTGCTGGCAGCTTTGGCTGCTGGGAGAGGCGAGAGGCATCACTTGGGACCCAGGCACAGCCCCCAGACACCCACACTCACAAGGGTTGCAAAGCCCCCACAGAAGCTGAGCATAGAATCACAGAATCATTTTGGTTGGCAGAGCCCTTTCAACTCCTGGAGTCCAACCATTCCCCCATCACTGCCAGGACACCCCTGACCCATGGCCCTCAGCACCACAACTCCCCAGGGGGCTTGGAAACCCCTCCAGGGATCATGGGGACTCCACCCCTGCCCTGGGCAGCCTGGGACAGCCCTGGACAACCCTCAAGGGCAAGAAATTGTTCCTCAGGTTCCAACCTCAGCCTCCCCTGGGGCAGCTTGAGGCCGGTTCCTCTTGTGCTGGCACTTGTTCCTTGGGAGCAGAGCCCAACTTCCCCCTGGCTCCAGCCTCCTGTCAGGATCTGTCAGAGCCAGAAGGTCTCCCCTGAGCCTCCTTCTCTCCTTCTCTGGCTGAACAAACCCAGGTCTCTCAGCCTCTCCTCATGATGAACAGCCACCACCACGCTCATCCCTACAGCCTCACAGGAACTGTGGCCACCAGAACAGAGGCCCCAGCCCTGCTAGGACCCCACAGCATCCATCAGACCCCTTACCCAGCTGAGGCTCCATGGTAGCACACACCAGCCTAACACTGGGACAAAGGCAGCCCCAGCTCCACTCCCAAGCTCAGCTCACTTCAGCTAATTTACCTGATCAGCCTTGAACTGCAGGGGCTGGTTGGCAGCTGCTAATTGCTCTGGTTGCCACTCAAGTGGGAGCAGGTGGCTGGGGAGCTGAGTGCCTGGTGCCAAAGCTTTGTGAGGGGCTGGAGGAGCAGGGGGTTTGGTGAGGGGTGAGAGCTGGGTGGGGTCGTGGGGTTACCACCCTGAACACAAAGGGAGAGGCACCTGCCTGCTGCTCGGTGGGTGGCAGGGTGCTGGGGTTGCTGGGGGTGGACAGGGAGCCAGCCTGTGGCATGGGGCTGACACGGGACCCATTCTGGTGGGCTGCTGTGATGTGCCAGCTCCCTTCACCCAGGATGGCCCCACTGGGAGGTGAGGGTGGGCACTGCCAGGGGAGCCTGATAACAGACTTGGGGGAAACTGTCCCAGAAACGAGAGGAAAATGAGCTGCTTTGTTGGCTTGTGGAGGCAGGAGGAACAGTTCTCCCACAGCAGCCCCAGGGCTGTGCTCATGAACGGGACCCCCACTCACCCACCCCACACAATGGCCATGTTAAAAGTAAATCCTCCTGTGATCCTATGGCCACTTTCCTCCAGTTCCAGTGAGGTGGGTGTTTGTGCTGACATCTGTTCTGCCCCTGTGTGCACAGCAAGCCTGAGCGATTCACCTGCTGCTCTTTGGTGCAGGGACAGCATGTACGTCCCTTCCTTGGGTACTCCTGTGTTTCACCACAGCATTGGTCCCCTCCTCCTTACGAGAGAGTCGGGGGCTTCCATGCACCCTGTCCGTCAGAGCCAGCAGGGAACTGCAGGCGTGAGGACAGGCCAGGATTAGGTGATGTTGGGGCCGGTGCATGGCCAGATTCAGCAGACGTGTTGCTGCACCGCGTATGTGGTGCTGCCCAGAAACACCTTTGTCAAGGTCTGTGCCCACCTGCTGAGCCCAGGGACTGGATCCTGGCAAGGGACTGAGGTGCCAGCTGGAGCCAGGTCTGGAGCACAGAGCTGGGAGAGGCATCCAGTGCCTGGGCCTCACATGCTTGGCCTCCACCAGACCAGCACCACCATTGCGTTCCTGCTCCATTTCCAGTCCACTTCTGAATTCCCTGGGAAGCGGCTACTGGGGACACTGGGGGGTGGCAGGGCTGTCACCACAGCAGGGATGATGAATGCATCTCTTCCAAACATCTCCTCCTCCTGGATCTGAACATCACCTCCTCTCCAGCAGCTCCAGATGCCTCCACTACCCACCTGGGCTGGCAGAAGGGTCCCAAACCCTGTGTTGCCCCAGCCACCACTAGCAGTGGCCACAGGGCCGGGCATCACATGGGGTGACAGATGGGAATCACGTGGGGTGACAGCTGGGCATCATGTAGGGCAACAGCTGGGAATCATGTGGGGCGACAGCTGGGAATCACGTGGAGCGACAGCTGGGCATCATATGGGGACAGGACATCACTGGCACCGGGGCTGGTCTGGCGTGGGCAGGACAGCCACTGTGCCAAGTATCACGCGGCTCCTGTGGAGCACAGCCTCGAGGACAGCAAATATACACCAAATCCTTCCTCCTCTTCCCTCCAAAACCATCTCCCAGATTTGAAGTACATGAATCAGACATCAGCCTAAACACTGAATTATTCATAAACCTCTAATCTTTAGATTTCACTGAATATGCAGAAGTATCGATAAAAATAATGAGAGAATTGTACTTGCAAATTGCTCTTTATTAAAGGTTTGACTTGCATGGGCTCTGTATGTTCCCTATTAGACCTTGCAAAGCTGCATAGGATTAGAAATCAGAGAGGATAATAATGTACAAAAATAGTTTCAAATGTTGATAACACTGAACAGCGAGAAAAACATCTTATTTGTATGTCTGAGCTAAAAATAAAAATGAAGAACAGTGCTACAATTGCAATATGCCATCTTGTAGCGCTCAAAACATATGTCGCCGTCTCTGGGCCATATGCTGCCCTGTCTTGCCTGCTGCAGCGCGGAGGGAAGCTCTGCCGTGCACCGAGCCAGCCTCAAAAGCACAAGCACACTGGCCAAAACCTCCTACCCGGGCTGGTGCCAAGCTGGCTATAGCTGGAATGGGGAGAGGACTGGGAGGAGCACGTCTTGGAGCACGGAGGCCCAACGGTGCCCAGGGATGAACGGCGGCACTGTGGGGACGGGGGCTTCCTGCTGGGGGACATCGAACGGGGCTGCGACCGAGGGTGCGGAACTGTGTGCACATGCTGTGCTGTGTGGGAGCAAGCGCCGAGCCTGCCCCGAGCACACCTGACTGCAGCTGCACACGCTGGGCTGGGCTGGGCTGTGCCGGGCTGGGCTGTGCTGGGCTGTGCCATGCTGTGCTGCCAAGTTCCCTCCATGCCACTTGCTTGCTGGACGGGATCTGCAGCCTTCACCTCTGCATCATGGAGGGGCTGGTGCACTGGTTCCCTGTCTCATCCTCCCTGGAGGGGTCACGGTGCCTCCTGGGGCTGCTGGCACGCTCAGTGGTGCAGGGCTGGAGCCCCTGGCTGGGCATCTTGCAGCAGCCAGACTGGACCATGGGCAGCCAGAGCATGGCAGGGGTTGCCCACCAGGCTCCGTGTCCAGTGGCAGAGCCAGGATGTGCCCTGGTCCCTGCCAAGCCATCAAGGTGGGGCGAGGGTGGCTGTGCCATGACCTGGGGCTGGTACGGGGCAGCGCAGGCATCACGCCGGGGGGGTCTGTGCTCAGAGCAGGGGCGCGAGCTCTCCGCAAGGAACAGAAAAGCACAGGGGGTTACGCCGTTAGTGGAGGAGCTAAGCCTTTGCATTTTAATTACAAAACATGTGTACACATTTACAGCCTTGTGCCCAGGGTTCCTAGTGCCAGGACAGAGGAGCCCGCCCGGCAGGGCCATGGCCGTGGTGAAGCGGGGCGGGCGGCGGTGCAAGCTCCGTGCTCCCGGGGCGGCCACATGCACCCCGAGGACCGGCCGCTCCAGCGGGGTCTACGCGGGAGAGACCTGGCTGGTGGAGACCGAGGAGGTCTCTGTCTTGCCAGCAGATGTGTCCTCGTCACCCAGTGGGTTCTTCCCGCAGCATAGGGTTGTGATCATGCAGTTACGGAACTGGGAGAGAGGGAAGAGTGGGGTGAGGTAGGCGGAAGCCAGACAGCTCCGGCTGCGGGGCTGCCACTGAGCCTGGCAGAGCTGCTTGGGAGCTCGCACCGCCACAGCACCATGGGACGTGCCATGTCATGGAGCCTTCTTTCCCACTGCCTGCCCCCTGCCCTGCCTGCCCTCTCCCCTGCCTGCCCCCTGCCCTGCCTGCTGCCAGCCCTGCCTGCCCTGCCTGCTGCCTGCCCTGACACTCGGAGCTGGCACAGACACAGCCCCAGCTCCTCCACTGCCCCAGCCCCTGGTCATTGCAGACAGGCTGGGTACACACTTATGGCATTTATGCAATGCCAAGGACGAGCTGCACTGTCACCTTTCTGCACGCCAGAACAAGGTCACCTGGAAACAAACTCCCCCCCAGCTCCCAGGTATCTCAAGATGTCATAACTCTCTGCAAGGTGTTCTAAAGCAAAACACAAAAGAGGAGATCGCCTGTCATCCTGCCAGTTACCTGTTTGTTCATTACGATGTAAATCACAGGGTTGTAGATGGCAGAGCTCTTGGCAAAGAATGCCGGGATGGTCATGAAGATGGGCCCAAAATCTGACCCCTGGTTGGTGAAGATGTAGAAAGCAACACTGGCGTAGGGGACCCAGCAGATCAGGAAGGCGATGACCATGATGATGACCATGCGGGTCACTTCTTTCTCTGCCTTCTGGGTGGTGGCAGACTCCTGCTGCTGGGCAGCAGCCTGTGGGCAGAAGGGAATGGGAATGTGATGGAGCTGGGGAGGGCTGTGCCAGCATGGGACCACGGGGTCAGGGTGTGGGGCTGTTGAGCTGCACATAGCTTGCTATTTCCCCTTTCATGGAGGGCCAGCCTGGACCCCTGAGGGCCCCATCTGTCACCAGTCTGGAGCCTGGTGTGGGTCCCTTCCCAGCACTGGGGACAAGGGTGGTCCTGGCCCACCGCCACTAGCAGGTACCCACCTCCTTGACGGTGCAAACCAGGTTCCCATAGCAGAAGAAAATGACTGTCAGCGGGATCATGAAGTGAACCACAAACATGTAGATGACGAAAGATTCGTTGTTGATCTCTGGCTTCAGAGTGTAATAGTCAATCCCGCATGAGCACTGCATGCCCTCGGGGATGTACCTGCAAGGAGAGCAGGCCCATCAGCACCTGCGGAGGAGACCGTGGCCCAGCTGCCACCAGCTGGGCTCTCCCGGCCCTGGGTGCCTCCCTACCTGGACCAGCCAAAGAGCGGGGGAGCCGCGCACGCCATGGCCATGATCCAGGAGAAGGCAACGCCCATGATGGCATGGTTCTCCCCGAAGCGGAAGTTGCTCATGGGCTTGCAGACCACTACGTATCTTTCAACAGCCAGGACAACCAGTGACCAGAGGGCGATTTCACCTGCACCGGGGAGAGAGGGGAAAGGGACACAGGGACTTTGAGCGACAGGAGGAGAAAAACATGAAGGCAGCACAAGGCCTCCTCAGACTGTTGTTCCCAAGGAAGACCCCTGGCAGTGGGTAAATCTCCAACAAGGGTTTGGAAAGAGAACAAAGATCAAGTGCAGATGCAGTAGGAAGGCATGAGCAGACACCTCCTCCCTGTACCACAGACCCACAGCAATTGCTTTGCCACTGTGCTTTGAGATCCATGGCTGGATCCCACCACTCCTCCTGGGCAGCACCACTATGGTCCCGCTCTGAGATGCAGCCAGTGCCCCTCATCCCAGGATCTCTTCTCCCCACCCACAGCTTTCCAGGAAACTTGTGCCACGAGGACCAAACCAACAAAATGGTTGCCTGTGGCTGAAGGCTGAGCTGATGGAAGAGGGTGGGTTTAGACACTCAGGTTTTATTTAACATCTGTTTTGGTCAAGGCCCAGCCGGCACAGGGGGGAGAGACAGCTCTGCTGGCCTGCACCACCAGGCACTGCATCAGAGCGAGCGACAGACTCAGCCCCACGGAGCAGGAGGAACAAATTTGTCATCTCTCAAGTCAGAAAGCAAGCCAAGAAGATGTGCAAATCCAACAACTGCAAAATCTGCTGCTGGGTGCTTTTCATTGCTGCGCTGCTGTTCTCAGGATACTGAGCAGGTTGGCTACCAAATTGTTAAAAAAAAAAAGTGTCACTTGTCGCTTTGCTCACCTCCCACTCTGAAACACTGTAGCTGCCTTGTCCCACATCAGCAGCTCACCAAGGATCTTCCAGGTGCCACATTTTCCAAACTCATCTGGGTGTCCTCCCTCCCCCTCCTAAAATCTGGGGCAATTCCTGGCAGAAGATTTGTGAATATTTGGAAAACTTACCGCCCAGCGTCGCAAAGAAGCCTTCGATGTAGCACCCTGTTACTCCAAAGACAAAGTACCCGTTCATTGAAGTGTACATAGTGGTCGTGAAGCCTCCAAAGACCATGAAGAGGTCGGCGACCGCCAGGTTCAGAAGGATGTAGTTTAGAGGTGTCCGAAGCTTCTTGTGCTGGATGGTGACGTATAGGGTGAGGAAGTTGACGGGGAAGCCAAGCAGGATCAGCATGAACATGTAGGCAGCCAGCGCTGAGAACTTCCAGGGCTCAGCCAGGTAGTACTGGGGGTACTCAAAGGGGCTTCGCACCACCCCGGTCTTGTTGGACATGGGCACGTAGAAGTCTTGACCTTCTGTCCCATTCATGGTTGCGGTTCGTGAGGTGCCTTCTGCACTTACTCAGGGGTGGTTTTTGAGTGCGGGAGGATCGCCTCTGAAGTGGACCTCCCGCCACCTCTCAGCCTTTGCTGTCACCCCGAGGAGAATTGGCCACGTTCCCCTCCGCAGGGCGCCCCTTATAAAGTGCCCCCCAGGGTAAGCTGCAGGCGTTGGTGTCAGCGCGATTAGGGATTAAAGAATTATTAATCATAATCATCCAGGGGTAATTGGCTTTCCTGGGGAGGTATTAAGGTGACACCTGTTTTTGGCCCATGCTGTCATTGTTGGAGACCATGGCTCGTGGTCATATGTAAAGAGGAACCTTTCATTTGGGGAGCCCAACCCAGATGGCAGCTTCACTGGCACAGCCTTGCTCCCTGGGGAGCCAGGGTTTGGGGTGGGCCCTGCCCCCATGGCCATCTTTGCACCCTACAAGCCTGAGCTGGACACCCACAGCTCACCCTGCTGTCGCCCAGGGGGGCACTCGCCTGTGCCCTGCCCCCAAGGCCTCCAGCCCTCCCTCCCCAGGCACTCAGGGGTGCACTGCCCACCCACGTGAAGTCCCTGAGTTTCGCCACAGAGAGACACGGGGAATGGGATGTGCTACCATGGGAGTTCCAGGGGAGACAAGGCACACGGGGGTCCTTCTCTTGGCTGTGCTTTCTCAAGGCTCCCAGGCTGAGCTTCCGGCTCTCGCCAACAGGCAGAAGCTCCTTTCTGTCCCTCATTAACAGGAGGGAAGTTTGCAACTCAAAACCCCACGACTGTGGGTTTGAGGGCTGCAGATGGTGGCAGGGCTGGGCAGGGTGGTGTGTGTGTCCATCAGTGGCAGAGGGGTGTCCTGGGCCTGTTCTTACATGAGGAAAGCGGGTCCATGACACCAGCTAGTCCCCACTGGAGAGCCATCCCCACTGGAGAGCCATCCCCACCGTCACGGCCATTCCTGGGGGGGCTGCGGAAGGATGATCTTGGGCAGCATCACCAACCCTTTTCCACATGCTCACAGCCACCATGTTTTCTGCTGCAGGATTTGGCTGTGGAGGTGGGAAGACCCCAGTGAAACACGGACCCTGCTGGCAGGTTTCCCATTGCACCATCTCCCCTGTGGCTTTGTGTGCGTTTGGGTCAAGCCAGTTGCACTGGTAACACCTAATAAATAGCCTGCCCTGGACAGGTGTCATTCTGCACTGGTGCTGAGGCTGGACAAGGGTGCTGAAGAGAGGTTCTGAGCTGAAGCCAACACTCAATTGCATGTGCTGGTTGACAGACATCCTCCACCTCCCTGAAGCCCTGCAGAATCATCAAATTCCTCAGAGAAGCCATTGTTGGAGCCTCCCACATCCTCTGGGTCTCTCCGCCTCCCCACTCCACGCACTCAACTGTGCTTGAAATGTTCTCAGTGCCAACCAGCAACTCAGATGTTATGTTTCCTTAATTTTTCAAAGGGAACGGGACATGTAGAGCAGAGTAAGCACAGCGAAGCAAACCACAGAGGATCTCTCTTCTGGAGGAGTTGGTTCCTTACAGTTCACACCAGCATGATTATCTTTTAAGCCCTGAAGCTATTTTCCCTGTCTCTTCTCTTTTTCCCCCCACTCTGTACCACCTTTCTCGTTAGCAGTCAGTAACATTCTGCCTGGCAGGCACTGGCTGGTTCCCCCACGGAGGCTCGGCAAGGACCATCTGCTTTGCCCTGTGGTAGGGTACAGGGGCTGGAGGGGACCTGGGCACCCACCTCCCCTGGCAGCTTTGGCTGCAGCCAGGGGTGGATCGGAGTGTTCCTTGCAGCCAGGAGCAGAGGAGTGGTAACTGTTGGAGCCTCATCAGCACAGGAAGATGCGCCAGAGCCACTGGGGCTCACAGGTGCGAGGTGGGCAGAAGCTCATGCCCTCTTGGCCTTAGCAAACTTCCTTCAGTCCTAGCCTAGTTTTTAGCAGTGTTCCCTGTGGGTTACTTTAGCACATGCAAAAAGTTTAAAGGGAAAAGGCAGAAAGCGCTGTACTTTCTTTAAAGAGGAGACCAAGCTGTGAGACCTTCACTGTGAGCAGGCAAGGTCCGAAAGAGATGAAGTGCTGCAGCAAAGACAAAGGAAGAGCTGGCTGGCTGTGGCCACAGGCAGGCCACAATCACTGGGGACAGTCCCGAAGGTCTTTGCTTCATGTTAATGTGAAAACTCCACGTCCTCGCACACCCCCCGCCCACCCCGAGTCCCGCTCCATTAACTTTTCACACGTGTTGCCGAGCGTACAGCAGCGCCACTGTCTAACTGCAAGTGCAGCGTTTTGCACTTGTACCTGGGCCCACAAGAAGGATTAAGGGTTTATCTTCCAAACACACAAATATGGCACCTTAAGCTCTGATGCAATAAGCCACTGCTGAGGTTAGCAGCTGCCGCTTGGAGCTTAGGGCCTGTTGTGCGTCACCGCTGGAGTATGGCAGCGGGACAGGCAAGAAGGAACAGGGTAGGAGAACAGGGCAAATCAAAGACAACTGTTGGTCAAACACTCACAGCAGCTTCGGATGAAAGCACCGTGGTGGGACTCCTCGTACAGCCAGGGATCCTGATCATAAAGTTACCCAAGAGCATCAGTGGCACAGGGCAGACCGGGACCCGAACATCTTCACAGTGTATGAGATATGCTGGGTGTGGTTTTGCCCAGAAAAGCCCAACACACTTTTCAAACCTGGACTGCATTCCGAGCTGGTTAAAAACAGAAAAAACATTTCTTTGCTGGATCCATTTTGTCTCTGTCACAGCAAACCCCATCTATTTATTTTTATAATTTTTCATTCCTACTAACTCCGCAAAGCCAGTGTGGTGCTGGGAGAACCAACTGAATTCCACCCTGGCTCCCATTCCCAGCAGCTTTGTTTATCCATGTCCATCACAAAGTCTTCACTGCAAACAGTGACGGATGAGTCAGAATGCAGATGAGGGTAATTAGAACAGAATGTTTTCAAAGTGGCAAATTAAGTAAACTTGGTCAGGGACCATCAAGGGACTCAGAAACCCTGTAATGCCATCGCAGGGTGCCACTTCCAAGAGGGACTGAAGCAGACGTGGAGCCATTGCCAGTGCTGTTCACATGGTAGCTGCTTCACCAGCACCAACCACCTCAACCAATAGCTTAAGACAGTGGAACAGAACATCATTTCCCAGTCCAAACAAAGGGAGGCTGTGACAGACAGGACACCACAACAGTAGAATGCATGGTAAGATGGGCACAGTCTATACTGGACCAAAGTCAAGAGACCTTTTGCTTCCCAGCCCTGGCCTACACGAATCCTCCTACTGTCAGAGAATGACTCAATGACCATCCGAGGAAACTCAAGCACCAGGACAGTGTGCTGGGGCTGGCTGGGACAGAGTTAACCTTCCTCACAGCAGCCGTTGGCTGTGTGGTGGATCTGGGTCTAAAGCAGCGCTAGTAACACAGCGGGGTTGTAGCTATGGCTGAGCAGAGCTTGCACAGCACCGAGGTTTTCCCCTTCCCCATTCTGTCCCTCACAGTGATCAGCCAGAGCGGGGAGAGCTGGCCAAAGGGGTATTCCACACCAGGTGATGTCATGCTCAGAAATAAAAGCTCGGGGAAGGGAGGATGTTGTGTCTGTGGTGTCTGCCTTCCCAGGTGACCGTTAGTCATGCGGAGGCCCCGCTCTCCAGGAAGCAGGCTGGACATCTGCCTGCCACGGGGAAGCGCTGAGGGGATTCCTTGTTGCTTTGCTTGCACGCACAGCTTTGCCTCACTTACTGAACTGCCCTTATCCCAACCCAAGAGCTTCTCGGCTTTTGCTCTTCTGAATTTCTACAAAGTCCTGGGGAGGAAGGGGGAGTGAGCAAACAACTGTGCAGGGGCCGAGTTGCTGCCTGGGACTGATGCACCATGTTTGGCCAAGCAGCTGCATCATTAAACTCCCATCATCCTCAGCAAGAGGTTGAAGCAGGAGGCAGGTCCATCTCCACCAACCTCTACCACCTGCAGCTCTGGACAGGACCAACGCTGCCAGCTTGAGGGCTGAGGGACCTGTGCAAGCTCAGACGGGCTGCAGGGTCTATGCTCTGACCACAACTGCCCCAGGAACTGACAGTGGGCCAAGAGTTGTAGGAACAATCCTGTGGGTTCAGTACCCCCAGGGAACATGGCTTCCGCTTTCCTCAGCAGTGAAGAAATCTCCTGTCCCGGGTACAGAGAGGTCCTGTGGGAACTACTGGCTGACCCCAGGCCCTCAGCAATTTGGTGTTCCTGCCTATCAGCCCAGAACAGCGAGAACGCCGCACGTATATCCCGTTTATCCTACCAGGCCAGCAGTGTTTTCCATTAGGAGTAAACTGTCTGCTCTTACCAGGATTACACACGGGCCCGTCGGGGTAAGCGCATCCCTCTGTGCACACCCTGGCATCCTGTGTTTTAAGGGTGAATTCTACACAGACTAAAATCTTTGCCCCCCTCCTCTCAGGGTGACCGTGAGAGATGGTCCCCGATACCAAGATTGGTGTAACTCCCCAGATGACACCCTAAGAGCTCTGAACTCTAACACTGTTCCTGTGCAAATGGACTAGGAAGAAAAAATAAAATAAAAATCAAGCTTGGAAGAAGCAGCATTACAGCAAAATCTGAGACAGAGGAGCGAAAAATAGTTCTGTTTATTTGAAGATTTGCCAATAATGGCTACATATTAAGTAGCAAATGAAGTCCTAACACAAGTTGGAGTAAAAAAAAATTACTGGAAGGTTGAACTTGACCCTAGAAACATTCCTGCAAAGATCTGTGACACTTCAGCTGCTTGCCTGGGAAATGCAGGGGACATTCACCACAACAGACATTTTCATTTAAAAAAAAAAAATAGTTATTTTCAACTCTGTTCCACTCTTATGTACAAACTGGAACAAGACGACTTCAGTTGTTAGGAAAACTCTATGGATCTAAGCAGGGTTGTGCCAAGCCAAGGGGGAAGTCTGTCAGCTGAGGTACAAGATTGTTTTTCTTCACTGGTTTGACTCATCTATTCTCCGTCGGCAGAACGGACAACAATTGTGCTGGAGCACGAGAAGCTCGTAGTCTTCTGTGTGAAACATCTGTTAATTAGGAACAGATTTAGGGACAAGTTAGCCTGTGAATAGCTCAAAGAAAATACAAACTGAGCTCCATGGCTTCTCTGCAGCACAGACGTTATGAAGCTGCTCCAAGAGAACTGCTCCTCTACCTTTCAATTGCTCGCGCGCTGAACGCGGAGCAGAGCGGCTGGCGTTGCACAGACCACCGCCAGCGGTGCTGCAGAGGCACAAACCAATTAATCACTTCTGCAGAAAGAGGGTCAAAACTGATCCCGTTTGTGTGTAAGCACACGCGAGTCAATTCCAGTACCGCAGAAAGCCGCTGCGGAGCGGGGAAGGAGAGGGACTGAGCCACAAGCTAACGCAGTCACTGATGGATTTTCCCCACTGGACCCGTCTGAAAGTCAGAGGGGCAGAGCACAAGGCAATAAATACAAATCAGCATTTGCTGCTCAGCCAAGGGTTGCTCGGGAGGCTCTAGCTTGCTGTCAGTGCAGCTTCTCAAATTCAGCTACCTCACAGTTTTCAGAAGGCAGCTGTTCCTCTGTGCATCGCACGGCTTATTTCTTGGTTTTCATTGCCTTGTCTGTCTCCACATCGTTTGGGAATTTGTTGAATACATTTTAGAGTATGAGGTTTCAATGATTAAAATTGTTTCAGCCATAGGATTCTCAGTAGGGATTTTTTATTTTTTATTTTATTTTTTTTAACTTTTTTTAAACCTCTCCACGAAAACAGTACCTGAAAACATGATGGACACATGGTGATGGAGGCATCTGGTAGCAGGGAACGGTAGTACTGCCACCGCAGTGGCTTTGGCCAGCGTTTAATCAGGACGTCCCTCCGGCTCATGGACTGGAGAACATCACGATTCACAACCACTGGAACAAATTCTGAGCCTCCTTGCTGCAGGAGAGCAGGTTTAGAAAGAATTAGTTACCAACTGCAAAGGCCTTTGAGGATTAATAAGATCTTGTCAGAAGCAAAGTAAAATCCGGTAGAAAAAGCTAATACAGAATTGTCCTGAGTCTAGTCCCACCAAACTCACTGTCGGTTTTATCAACACCTTCAGCGACAGCAGCATCCAGACACATCTCTGACTTGATGATGCTGAGCTTCCATCAGTCATTTTAACCCAGTTCCTTGTAAATAACACCCCTACCCAGAGTCTTCATTGAAAACTCAGAGTGACAACTGCTTTATAACTAGACGCAGGCTGACCCTGGGGGACAGCCCTCTTCTGCTGTTGGATGAGGATAACACCAAGTTACAGGAATGTTGGCTTTAAAATGCTTGTTGCTTTGGGGTTTCGTTTGGGGTTTTTTAGGTTTGGTTTTTGTTTTTTTTTGTTTTTGTTTTTGTTTTTTTAAGAGAGGAGTTAACTGGTAAATCCCTTTCCCTCACAAGCTCCATCCCTCTCTTCCAGTCCCTTGCTTTACACCTCTCTTGTGGCAGTCTTTGCAACACATTCACCCCAGAAGAGCGGCATTAAAATTTTCTCTTATTTCTGTTGGTGGCAAGAAGGAAACTAGTGGAAGATGCAGATAAGGCTCTGACCTCGAAGCTCAGTTTTGCTGTAAAGGGATCGTCGTCTTCAGTAACATCTGCACTGTCATCAAGCCTCAAGCTCTGTGCCTCTAGAAGCATTTCTTAAGGAAGATCAAGAGCTCCCAGAGTTTGCTGCCCTCGCAGAATAAACACAACACTCACAGCAGGACCAGCGTCCAGAGGGGCAGAGCATTCTCAAGCTGCTACAGTGCCCAGATTATTACAGAAAGTACTAGAGAAGGGCTTGCTGTGGTTCACAGCGACTGGGGAAATTTGTCACTGCAGCTGCTGTACAAGGGCAGAAGTGACCACAAGCAAGCATGACATCAGCTCAGCCTCCTTCCCTCTCCGGCCCCTCCTGCCAGATGACAAAAGGCATGTGAAATTTAAATTGCATTTTTAGCAGCTTTAGTCAGAGGTTGTGTTTTCTCGTGCACGACTCTGCACTAAATACTGCGTGGCCCCCATGGCACCTGGGAGCTCTGGGTGCCAAAGCACACAGAGCAGATTCCCACAGGAATGAAGGAAGTCCACGCTGGTTTCCCTTGGCTAGGGGAAAGCAGCCTCTAAAGTGAGTGAGTAACGCACTTCAGATTCTCCCCATTCTTTACAGAAATGAGCTAAAGCAGAATAGGTGAAGCATCGCATTCCATTCTTAAAAAGAAACATTTCACATGATTAGAAACAAATTGTCCTGATCAAACAGCTTTATGAAAACATTAGGTTTAGTTAAAACATCACTTTGGTTCTTAGCTTAACTTGAAAAGGAGAGACGATGCAACTGTACTCACGTCAGTCGTACGACAAAAGAAAAAAAAATAACCTAAGGTTAAAAAAAAAATTCAAAATTGTTGCTTTTTTCCCCCCTAAGAAAAGGGTTGGAAACCAATTTCAATCAAAAGGATATGGTCACTCAGCGTCTCTTGCCATTTCTTCTCTCTTTTATTCAGTCTTGGAGCTTCGAGATCAATGAGAGCTACAGCCTCTTCGTCTGTGATGCCATCTTCCAAATAGAACTCCACCAGGTGCAGCACTTCTGAGGGTGTGAAAGCAAGGAGCGGTTGATCTGCCAGAGCCCCGAAAATGCCTCCTGGAAGATACTGGTCCCCTTCAGAAATGATAGCCCTGGCTTCTACGAGCGTGCTGTTCTGTCCACACATGCTCGTGCAGCAAGTTAAATAAAATTAAACCAAACCAAACCGAAACCCCCTCAGCTTCTCAAAGGATCGCATCTGTGCTGATGAAACACTCGACACACCCCGTGCCTCACACCAAAGCGATGCTTTACTGCTGCTGCTGTCTTGCAATGAAACCCACCAACCCTGCAACAAGAATCTAACAACGTTGAAAGGAAACATTTGTTTGCCCAAACAACATTCCAGAGAGAAGAAATTAAGTACTAACCACTCCGTTCAGTTAACATCTATCTACTTGAAAAGCACAACCACATGTGATACTCCAACGCACCGTAGGAGGAAGCGGAGAAGACGAAAGGTTGTCTGCAGTTAATGCAGACGTTCCCCAAGTTATTTAGCAGAGGGTTGTTGGTAGAACACCTGTAACACAAGGGCACGAGCTCCTGCAAAGACACACACAGAGCATGCTCATCGTAAACAGATCAGCACCTCCTGAACTCTTTGTTTTCAATACGGCCTCCGTCGGTTTACACCGGCACCACCACCACCTCAGCGCTGATCTGGAGAAACACCGCTGTGAAATCAGATCCTTTAACATCTGAAAATGCTTTCCCTTTTCAATAAAGCAGCAAGTTTTCACTTTAAAAATAGCTGTCGTCACTATTCTAACAATTACATTTTCACCTTGCCTTTGCAGTGCCAGGAGCAGGATTCTGCATCAAACACACAGTGACAAAGGCAGTAGAAGAGAAGGTTACTGAAGTAAAGTTTTTTTGCTCTAAGGTTTGGCCAAATGCAAGTTCTCCAATTAATTAATCTCTCCTTTTCAAGAGCACAGTTATTTTAGGCAGTTCTTAAGACTGTGTTTCTATTATTTCGGGTGGCCAGGTGCATGTTCACTTGCACAATACAATTTATTTTTAGTGTGTACTCCGCGAGATACGGCTTTATAGAGCACTGCAGAAAGTCAGACTTCAGCTAAAGAAGAAAAGGTGTTAAAATAACACTTAAGGCAGGAAGGTCATTCCGTGGATAGGGGGAGGAGGGAGGAGCACTCGGAGTGGGACAAATGAAAGTGACCTCCAGCTGAAGAGTGAGACAAAGACTGCAGAGTAATTGCGTGTGAATCGGAGAGAAAAGGGCTTGAGAGAATTAATAGGCAGAGAGGAAGGTGGATGCGAGACACGAGAGGGAGGATGGAAGCTGCCCATAAAGAAAGGGCCGATTTTAATTTGTTCTCAGGAGCAAAAGGAAGTCTGACCTGAAGAATAACAATAAAGGACTGTGCTTCCAGCAGAAATAGAGCTATGCATAATGTATTTCAGATCTTTTTGTGCACGCAGCAACTCAGATTCCGGGATTAGGGCACCTATTAATGGCCAACACGAAACACATCACAACTTACTTCACTGTCATGGAAGGGCTTGGACCGGATTGTCAGGCTGCCCAGCTCGATGGATTTCTGGAACCTGGCTGGGATCTGCAGTCCCTGTAACTTGTCATAGGCATGACGAGCCAGTTTATATGCACCGAGAGCTTTACTCTGTTTTGCCAGGGCAAATAATGTATTGCTATAATTTAATTAAGGAACAAATACACATATGGCACTTAAGAAATTCTGCAATGCTCTGATTTCTAATCAGAAACGCCATGCAATGAAGCGTATCCCACACTGGTACTGTAAACAGGCTTTAACAAGGGAAATCTGTTGACATAGCTCCATTTAAAAATAAGTGTGAAGGAACTATCAAAATGTCTGTGGGGGATTATTAGCAAGGTAAGGAATTGACCCCACATAAACACTGCTTTGGTTAAATATTCTGACTCCATTTACAAAATTTCAGCAGTTCTAGGGCAAATGGATCTTCCCACAGTAAAATAAATAAATAGAAAAGAATTCTTCCAACACAAGCAGCCCACAGACACCAACTGAACACACGGGATCTTATTGGAAATAAAGCATATGTTCCGTGTCCTGGACCAAGGGGTGTCTCTCCCTTCCTTCAAGGTGTAACAGGAACTGCCGATGACAGGCAGGTTATGAAATGCTTTATGACAGGTTATACAGTTCTAAGTGAGGAAGCTATGAAGAGGAAAGCTAACATCCCATCCAAAGCCATAAATGAAGCAAACCCAAGAAAGTCAGGCCTCGCTGTGGCCTCCAGCGACCCTTCCCGTGCTCTTTGGCAGGGAGGTGCATTTCTGCGGGGTTCACACAGCCGCTCTGGGGAGCTCACTCTCCACGGACACGCCAAAGCAGCTGCGCTCGCGTTCCCCCGACAGACACGGCGCAGCTACGCCAGCCTCGCGAGCCCAACGCTCCCGGTTTCCCCGCTCCAGTCTCGGTTCCATCTCCTTGCAACAACTCTGTCAAGATTCAGAGCCAACATCTTGCTGCAGTGACTGGTACCCTGGAAGGTGCTGCTCTGACAAAGGTGGTACACCAGACTGGGGGGTGGTTTTGAGCGTTGCATGTTAGTTCATTTGTACAGCTCGACAAAGCTATTTTGAAAATAAATTAACAAAGAAGGTAGTGCAGTTAAACACACAGGGGTTTGAAGATGCTGATTATTTCCTTAGGGACAGGAGTCAGTTTCTATTAACTGCAACCAACACTGAAAGTGAAGATACCCTACAGGAGATCTCTGCATTGTGGATCAACTTCAATTATTCCTTTCACGTATCTCACAAGATAACTCCTTGATTTTGTACCGTATCAGAAGGATACACTTTTGAGATCCCCAAAGGAGTCTCCTTTGTTAAGCTGTGAAGCAGAAACCTGGAAATATTGAAGAGGGTTTCAGGCAAGTGGAAACTGAAAGGCTCCTCCTGTGGTATTAAAAATACAGACACGTATTTCTAAGCTGGAAAACCAACAAGTCGTATCACAAAGCATCACAGCACCAGGCATCTCAAGTACCACATTGCTCCCATACAGCTGCAAAAAGAAGAGGTGCTGACAGAATATAGCAAGGGGATTTTGCATGTTTTTATCACCAAAGCTCATGCCTGCTACATGCAGAAAGAGAGGAAGCTCCCTGTAGCTAAACCAGAATCTTCAACAAGCTGTTTCAAAATGAAGGCAGACTGGCCAGCAGTAGCACAGAGATTCCACCACTGTTAGGCCTGAAATAGTTTGACCAGCACAGCAACTTCCTTTGGGCAAGGGCACAGATTAGGGATTCCCAAACATTTTACAAAGGATAAATTTCACCAACAATGGCAGCAACATTAATGTAATTGCTGGAAGGAGCTCCTCACTCACGACTGCTGGTAGCCGACACTCACCGCTGCTGGTGCGCGCACCACGCCGCGGGGACCCCTAAGCTGGGTGCCACCTTCTGCTCAGTCTTATTTTCCCCCAATTAAAGGAAAAGCCAACCACAGCCTGTGCAGGACCAGAGCCTCAGGTCACCATGGAACCAAACCAACACAACCAGCAATAAAGGGCTAGAGGTGGGAAGTCATCGTCACATCTTCCACCCACACCGAGACAAGCACAGATCTGCTAGAACCGCACTGCAGCTTTCAGGAACTAAGGCAACAGAAGCTGTTGTACAGTACAACAGAAGGCAAAGAAATAAATAAGGTCACTATACAGTATTACTAATCTACACTCAATATTTTAATTGCCTGAAAAGTCATTAATTATTCCTAGTTCTTTCTGGACTCCCTAAACAAAAATGCTCAGGAAGCACGAAGACACAACTCCTGGAGTGAATATCTTACAGTGTATCTTTGAATAGAGTGATAGACGTGATAAACTTCTGCCAAATGCTGGAAGTGATGGAACTTCTGTAACATTTCGGTCTTCTGTGGTTCTGTCTCTGCGGAAGGCAAAGGCATTGGTGTGAGCGTGTCTCCAAGATGAGTCTACAAGACTCGGAACAAAACAGCATATGATGATATTAGTGCCAGCACCTCCAGAAGAGGCATGCACAGTTCAAGTGTTGCCATCTACCCGTGCAAATCACACACGATAGAGACTTGCCATTTTTCTGAGCAAATTTGTGGTCTGAAACAAGCATGGTAAAACACAAAACAGCTGAGGCAATGGTTTTAACATAGCTAGAGCCTATAGCTCAGTTAAAGATAGAACATAGTAGGTGTGCATCACTGGAAACCTCATCTATAACTTCAGAGTTTAGGAATAAAATTAGTTTTGAAACATTTGTTTCATAAATACTAAAAATACTACTAAGCCATTTGGGAAAATTTGCATCTCTAAAATACCTGAGGGGTAACAGATCAGCACTATCATGCATCAGCTGAATTAAAAAACCACCCGGAGGTACCTTTAGCACCAGGCAAAAGGCAGCATTATCAATCTTTTGCATTCCTTATTACTAAATTACACCCATTAACTACTGGCTCCACCACTCTCCCAGCGAAATACATCCAGAAGACAAGATGAGAGCTGATGAACAATCAGTTTTACCTCTCTTGGCAGAAATAATTTGTAAAGCACCTTTCCAACCTATGTTCAAATACTAGATGTGTCTTACACTCCGAGACCATCTTTTGTTTACCAGCACATCAACCCTCCAATCGCATCTCTCGTTGTGTGTGGGAAGGTACATGAGGCTACATGGTCCCAGGGGATGCGATTTTGACTCTAGTCCGATTTCAAAGGGAAGTTTACACATGCTGATGCTGCTCCTTTGCTTATTTGTCTTAAATAAGCACATGGGAAAACCAGAGGGAGGACAAAAATAGCACAAGCCAGAGTTATGCAGAGTATTAAAAAAAAAAAAAAAAAAAACCCAAAGAAAGCCACCCACCAGTGAAGTGGTTGCAGCAATGCTAGCACAATTCAGGGGCTGTTTGTCTACATGCACAAGGAGGTAACAAATACAAACTTCCTTTCGGTTGCTTACCTTGGGCTATATCTAAACACTGCATGGAAAGCATCCAATAATAATAGGCTGCGTCGTTAAACCGGCTTTCAACCACAGCGTTGTGCGTTAGCTGCTCCAGCACTCTCACAGCCTCGCTCTGCCTGCCAGCCTTGTGAAACGCTACAGAGGCCAAAACAAAGAGGATTTTACAGTGCGATTATATCAATTAACTCAAATTAATGTTTTTAAATTAAGAGCAATCTATTCAGCCAATATCAAACAGTCCATCCAGGGCAGGATATAAAGGATTATACACTGGTATTTTTCTCCTTGAAAGCAGCGACACTAATGGAACACCAAGAGCGTCTGTCGGTATGTTGCGGTTTTCGCGCTGTCTCAGCAGCTCTTGAGCTCGCAGGTTCTGTACAACACTGGTTGCTTTTTTTAAACGTAGAAAAGAGCAAAAGCGCCAGGACTGGATCTCCAGACAGCAATGGCAACCTCTAAACACTTCATTCAAAACTACAATAAATTCATGGTTTACATTAGTGCTCCAGTTTGTAATGCTGAGCATTTTGGAAGAGCGCAGCGCTTGCTACATTCGCTGTCGTTTAGCAGCAGCATTTCTGTAGCTGGTGTTCAGAGGCCAGTATAAGGCAAGATCCTGAATTCTCACTCGGTAAACACGCGTTTGGCAAACACGGTCTTGACACAGGCTAATGGGGATGGGGGGAACCAACCCCAAAACCCTCAACCCCACAGCACAGCCGCCTGTGGATTCAGCCAGCTCAGAGAGAAACAAGTTCTCACAGAACAATCTCAAGCTCCTACAGTTCTGGGGCATTTGTATTTGCTGAGCCACACCAGCACAGAGCTCTGGGGAACAAACTGGGAACAAGACAGCCGCATTCTGCGGAACTGGGAACAAGACACCGACGTTCACAGAGTTGTATGTGCAAACTACCCAGTGCTCTGAGGTTTGGTGCCGAGACACACGAACTAGTTCTGTGTGGTGACAGATCACGTCTGGCACATTCAGGAGCCTGGCCCTTGTCAGCCAGCGCTGCTGTACCCTCAGGTCTGAGCGGGCTCTGGAAACAGCAGATGCTGCACTCACATGGAGCTTCACCTGGGAACAGTAACCACACTGAAAACATGCTGGCTCCACGCAGAGCTTGCTTCAACAGCTCCTTGACCCAAGAACCAGTTAGGAATTACGTTTTGAAGCCTGTCCCCATGATAGAAAATTGACAACTCTCTTTAAAGGTAATTTTATAAGTCTAACAAAATACAGGAAAATTTATAAGAATAAAAATAAAGTAGCAGGAAAATTTTACTTGTACCAACCCAACATTACCTAAATCTAATCAGCTTTGTAAGGTGACCGCCACATTTTGAATTCTATTGTGATAAAAATATTAATAGAGACAGTTCAGCTTATATGCCAAATACCATTGCCATGTGCCAAGCTCAGATACACGAGATGGAAAATCTGGAGCTGTATTTAGATGCCACCATTTCAGATAGATCCATCTCATTTTCTGATCAAGTAACGAGACTTACAGCTATTTTAAGACTGGCATGAAAATGCAGATTCTATTTGGTTTTGAATCCCACTGGTGAGGAACTCTCCAGGGCACAGACTGCATATTCTGTACTGGAAAAGTATGGAACAAATTTTGAGTGACCAGAAATCTGACAGCAGCACCCTTACCTTTCTGGGCTTCTTCAAATCTGTCATTCTCTGCTAGCCACTGAGCATAAGGGACATAGACATCATTCTTGAATTCAGGATGTTTTTCACTCAAAGCAAATGCCTGAGGTAAATAAAAAAATAATTAAAAAAGATAATTGTTAGAATATTGCACGGTTTAAAGAGTTTAGAATATTCCATGGGATTAATCCTTTAGCTCTAAGTAAATTCACAATAAAAATACATACAGAGAATAAAAAGTGTAATCCATATTTTCTCCGGTATGAAACTAATGTATTTTAAAATAAAAAGCAATCAACAACAAAAGAAAAGCAGCTAAGCATAGCAAAAGTCTGGTTATTGAAACAGGGAAACTTGGAAGTGATTATCTAAGAAGTTCAGCAGATTTTACAGCAAGAGACAAAAATATTTCTCCTGAATATATTTTCTGAAGAAATGGAAGCAGCACTGTAAATGCAGTTCAGACTCCCTTTCTAAACTTGTTAACTAGTCAATAAAGGACTAAGTCTACAATTCTCCAGAGCACCCTTATAACTGGGGGAGGGGCTCTGTCAATTCCAGCAGCACTCTGAAAACATTTCCTTAAGAAATCAGAGAAACAATAACAAAAACTATCAAAGAAACACTAACAAAAAAATAATGGTGACCCCAACTGTGAAGTGGGTGGTACTGGCAGACCCATGTTTTTATGGAAAAAAACAAACCATGAAGTCAGAACTTTACATAATCAGAAGCATAAATCCAGCTACAGAGTGTTGTCCACACTAACACAGCACACGTGCCTCAGATCTAAACTGTGTGTGCTATTTTCACTTGGGTGTGTCCAAATTATAAATAAACCAGTTCAAAACAGATTTTCCCATGACATAATTATTATTTATTCTTTCTAATGGGCTAGAAGCATCCCGTGGATTACCATGGGCAGTGGACAACTATAACTCAACAGGCAAAAATGGTGCTCAGAAGCGAGACCCAAGAAATATTCATCCAGGAAATTAAAAAAACCAAACTAGAGCAAAACAAAACCACCTCCAAGCAAATGCTGAACACACAAAATGAACTGAAATGCTCTGAATCACATTCTAGAGAAGCCTCCCTCTCCCTTCACTGCAGAGGTGTGGGAGCCAGACGTTTGCCTCCCTCTCCTCCAGGCAGCAAGAGCAAGAAGTGGTGGGTTCAGACAGAAATCAAGGGCACGCTTACTTCTTCCCAGCGACGAGTCTCCACGTGGAGCTGGACCAATGCTTTCAGGTCACCAACCTTCATGTAGGTTTCTGCTGCATAGCCGGGGTTATCAAGCTTCTTAAAATAGAAGGCACACTTTGACAAAGGCTCACGCTCAGCTTTATCCAGTTTTCGAGCAATTTCAATTAACCTAGACCCGGTGGGAAGAAGCCAGATGTTTCAGGTTCTGCCTTGTTGCTTTGCCTTTTGTTTAATTCTTGTAGTAACGTCACCTTTAATCAGTTAGTATTTAATAAATATCATCATAGTAGTACCATGCAGTACTGTTTAGTTTTCAGTAAACGTTCCAAATTCTTTATTTTCCCTTTACAACCTCGAAACCTGTTCCTTCAGTCTTCACCTGTACGTGCAGCTCTGGATCTCAGGCTCTTTGCAGAGTCATGAAGTCGGAGGGAAGGAGCAGGTCCCACATGACTACGTGACATGGGACACACTCCCTCACCCCTGACCTGGACAAAAGACCCTGAGTAGACACTACCCCCCTTTCCACACAGCAGAACCGAGGCAAGGGAAGGCTGAGCAACCTGTCCAAGATCTCACAGCAATGCTGCAAACGACCCACGCTGTCACCTATTGCAAACCAAGGAGAATTTGACCAGAGAGAGGAGCAGCCCCAGAATTTCTGGGGATTCGGTGCTCCAGCTGTCTTCCCTACCCACTAAATGATTCCTTAACAGCTTCAACCAGCAGAAACAGGCTATCACATACAGGCACTGCTGCGGTGATGACTCTGAAAAGCCCAAGACATGCATATTTTACAAGACCGTCTCGTACCACGGATGAACCCAGTCATGCTCTTCACTGCTGTAATGCATTTGTTTTTGTAACATTTCTTTTGTCCCTACCCTCTAAGCATATGGAACTTTTAAAACATTTTTATCATAGGTGTGCTTCAAATAAATACTCAGTATAAACAAAAGCACATACCAAAACAGTTCTGTCTCACTGGAAAATTATGCAGAATTCTTAACAACTCGTTTGAGTTTCTATCGTCTATTATCTCCCAGATGGAACTAAAACCTACATATTGACCCAGCCATGATCCCCACTGAGTTCTATGGCCTTCATGTGCTCGCCCGCAGACAGGTACATCTCCACTGCTGCTTTTGGTTCATTGATATTCTTGGCCCAGTCTGCTTGTTTTCTTATTAGCATCTTTGTGTCTTTGGGGTCTCCAGACGCCAGAAAATCCTGAAATAGTGCAATACAAAAGTTTGGTCACAAACACTGTTAGAGTTGAAATTCTAAAATACATAAAGGCTTAATATCATTATGCCTCAAGAGAGGAAATACAGCACACAGAGCAACAACCCAGCTTTTGGCAACTAATCATCAAGGGCCAATGTTTGGTAGGAAACAACAAGTCCCTTGTTTAGATCATTTTCAATTAAAAAAAGTGGTTGATTCTGTGTGGGCCCGGAGGAGGAGGATACACACACCTCAGCGGTAACAAGTTGATTGTTTTGAAAGCTCGCTCTCTGTTGAGCCCGTTTCAGCAGATACAAAGCAGGATTTCTGCATGCTTTTCAGAAACACGCCTTCCCAAAACAAAACAGTGCTAGTCTCAAAATCTGTAACAGATCAATTCCAAGTTTCAGATTTTCTTTTGCAAGCCAAGAAGGTGCAGCATCAAAGATGACCCTGCCCCACACCGTGCTTAGCTAACAACAGTATCCCCACTTAACTGCACATCAGCTTTAGGATGCCCAGACACAAATCAATTAACGGCCAAAATTTTGTTTTCTGCAAAGACATTTATAATTCTATTACAAGAGATAGAAGAAGTTCTTTTGTAAGGGTGGAATGACAGCTGCTCAAAAGTGAGAGCTGCTCTGAACTGCTGGTTGGACTTCTGCAAGGAATGCAAACAGCAGGCCTGGATGCTGTGACGATGACTATGTTGGATATAGCTCTAATAGTTTGTTCAGCTTTGTCTGCCAATACAAAGCCCTGGCACCGTACGGTTCACATCTGCTGACATCATGCACCAGGGGGAAGAATAAAATAGTAAGTTCTCCACCAGCAGAAGATTGATTAAGGGCAATTTTGTCTGTTAACAGAACAGGCTGCTGTCCATTAGTGCAGCCTCCATCGCACGAAAAATCATAACAGAGGGGAGATGAAAGGTGAGAGGACTGTGCAAAAATTATCTTATCTTTGATTCTTGTAAATTCTGATTGAGGTTCAAAACAAAACAAAAAAGAGGGGGGAAAAAAACCCAACAAACAACAAAACACACAAAAAGCACCCACACAACAGATCTGTTCCACTCCCACAGCTCAGCAGCTTCGTTGACGCAGCCAGTCGACAGGTACAGAACTATCCCCCAGCCCCCTCCGCTCTTAAACAAGCCCCACACAGGATTTTGCTGTTGCACGATCTGCTGCAACACAGCCCTGACCCAAGTGAGTGACTCTACAGATGTCAGGATCATCCCTCAATAACTGAAACAGAACAACCAAGTAAAACAACATCTTTGACACAACTTGTTTTCTAGCTGAGATCAACAAAGTAAGTTCAAACTCAAAAGCTCAGCTTCTTGCAGCATAAAGAGTTTTTTGTGAGCTCTCAGTAACTGCTGATCTGGTCCCGTGATAACAAACCTATCACCAGATATCAAAGGACCTCCTGACATCAGCCTCCAGCCTGGACACTGTGGACAGAGCTCATCAAAGCTCAGCACAAGCCATCAGACTCTCTGAGGGCCCCCTGGCATAACTCTGGCAGCATTAAACCACCACCACCACCCCCAAAACACTCCCTACCCCCCACGTATCTCTCCTTGGAAAAATAACTGGCAAACAAGGGGCTTTTATATATTCTTCATGTACTGTGCACTCCTTTATATGCTAAGAAGTACCTTTAATTTCCTCTGCAGGGAGTTACTCCCAAGGATAAGAGACACAAGACCTTCTGCTCTCTGGTAGTTAAATATAGACATGACTACAGCCAAGAATTAAAAGATTCTGAAGAAGACTTCTGGGTAAATTTTCATCTATGAATTACATTTATGTTCAAGAGGAGCCAAAACACTGAAGCTAACAAAGACTCATCAGCCAAAAATAGTGGAAGTCAGACTTACATCAGCAAAGCCCCAACGTATTTATATTAAGCTCTTGGAAGAAAAGGATCTCTTTGTAGCGCAGTTTGGGGGATCTACACTAAAACACTTCATATGCATGTCATGGTAAAGCCTTTGTCCGGCGTGGCGCAGAATCGGGCTCTGATGAGTGATGAATGAGACTAAACAGCACACGCATTCTTGGGGACTTTGATAAGAAAACACTATACAAGACTTAAAAGCCAAGTAATGCTTTCTTATCGCCATATAAAAACATCACTTTTTAAAACCACATTCAATTTATTTCTACATGGAAATAGAGTTCTTAAAAAAAAAAAAATCAAGACATACTGATTTTTGGAAAAAAATTCTGTCGTCAACAACAATATCCTAGGTTGGTGTATTATACTCTTTATGAAATATATATTCATTCTATATTAGCATAAGTTCAAACTCTGGAAGAAAAACATTTTTATTCTAATATAGAAGTGAATTAAATGCTTAGTGGCCTCACCTCCACTCTGCATGTGGACAACCTCAGCACCTTTGGAAAACAAAACACTAAAAAGGGACTCGAGCAGGATCGTGTGAAGGGAACGGTCAAAAACCCTACATTTTTAGTTTGGAAAAAAAGGAAAACTATTATGGATAATACTATATAACCACAATGAAAGAGTCACCTTTGGATTTCTTTTTATGTTGGACACCACCACTGAAAAGCCACAAATTCCATGGACACATTTGAGACTATGCAGATCACAACCTGCCAGCTCAGCAGCAGACTCTGAAGAGAACGGCCACAGATGATGGGCCAATTAACTGAGAAAATAAAGTTGGAATTCCAAGCCTTCATTTCATCCAATCCTTTTGTAGGATCAGGTGCATGAATGTTTCAATATTCAGTTGCAAGCTGTTACCTTTGCATAGTCGAACATGCGTAAATCGGAGTACATGTCAAGAGCCAGGTTTTCATGTCCACTCTTTTTGTACAACTTTGCTGCCTCGTGGAATTTTCCCTGGTAGGCATAAACATCTGCTAGGAACAGGTCATTGTTGTTCTCGCCATGCTTCTTCCGCTCCTGGGAAAAAAAAAGCAGCCACCAAAGAGAGATGTAGAGAATATTCTAGGTGATCAGAACCTAGGTGAGAAGCAGACACTGAAGAATTGGGTATTCAGGCTTAGATTTTAACTGTTAATAAAAACCTGTAATGGGAGATCATGATTGTGCCTCTCCTACATTTCTGGTGAATTTATAATTAAAGGATTAAATCCCTTCTTAATTAAAATTAGGAAGAGCAAAATTAAATATCACTATACAAACCAAAGCGATGAAAAATTGCTTCTCTTGATTCCATGCAGGAAAATTAACACATGCTATCATTATCCCAGGCTATTTAAAAAAACCCAGTTCATGAGGCTCCTTATTTTCTCCTGCAGAAACCCACCAACATATAACTTGGCTAAATTAACAGCGTGCGTGGGTGGGATGACAAACACGAGAAGAATGGTGAGCAAGAGGCAGATTCAAAGAGCACATTAAGCTGCCTCTGAACATGACCCAGCAAAACCAGCACGGTGCCCAGGTGCAGGAGCTCCTGCCAGGTGAGCAGCAGCCGCTCGCAGGGTGCCAGCACACGCTGCCTGCTCGCACCGACCGCGGGCAGGCTGAGCGGTGCCACAGAGAACACCCCGGCGTGACGCGGACCCACGGCGTGCACCGGCCTCAAGGGACCAATGCTGTGCATGAGTGGGTGCTTTTATCCTGTACCTTGGAAACACATCATTCCCTGCTTTGGATAAAATTGTTGCTACTATTAGCCCACCTCATGCAGAAATACACAGATGGGACTTGAATTTAAAGAAAACTGCATGAAAGCAGGAAAGGATTCCACGAGCATCCCAATTCAATTCCCTACTGCCAAAGGAGACTCCGCCACCACTCTGTCGGTCACACTTAGGGACTAGGCTGATGTTGAAAGCTCCTTCTAAATACTCAAAAGAATAATCAAAGGTATTGTTACACCATTTTTAAAGACTTCACAGAATCTTGCCAGATACAGACATATGGCAGCTATGTTTCCTGCTGTCATCGATTAGGGGGGAAAAAAAAAAAAAAAAAAAAAGTGTCGTTACGGAGAGAAAACCAGCATATTAATGGCACATGTGTGCTCAGCTACACCCTTACAAGGACTCCGTACACCACGAGCAACAGGAAGCAGTGATGTACAACTCTCACTACAGAAGCATTGTCAAGAAGTCTGAAAGTAAGTTTACGCCTATTGACAATGGGAATCGTTCTCATTAAAGAGAGAATAACGTGGCAATCCCAGAATATCCTCAATAGCTGCTATCTGGAGAAGCACGTGTGGAGAAGAAGGGTTAGCAGAGGTGGGGCGAGACAATGCTCTCGTCTACCTAATGACCCTCTAAAGGCAAAAATACCAAAAAACGAGGAGCTCCTAAGCAGAACTCTGTCCTGTGTTAGACACGAAGAAAAGTTAAGTGCCACCAGCTGGCGTTTTGACAGAACCAGGACAGCTCTGCAGAAATGGAAGACAAGGGATGCATTCTTCCAGGGAAGGTGTAAATCTAATCAGCACGAGAAAGAGGAATTTCCGTTATGCCATCTCACCACAGATCTTTAAAGGAAGCATCACACAGTCTTTCTAGAAGGACAAGGGTGATACCATGTCTTTTCATGTGCTGCTGGCAGGCAGTTATTGTCTAGTGGAATTCCATCAAAAAGTGTGAAAGAATAAGAACTAGTGATTAGAGCACAGTATGGAAGCAAGGAATCCCAAATTCTATTTCCAGTTGTCATAGACTTGTCATAAGACCTTGAATTTGTCATTTTATTTCTCTGGGCCCGTTTCTGGCTCTGCAAAGAGGAGATAATAGTAATTACCTACCTCCAGGGGGTAAGGAAAGGCTTAATTAACTCATGTTTATGAAGTATTCTGTACTAAGCTGTCAGTACAGTAGTATTCTACCAATTATTAATTGAATATTGAACATTTTTCCAGTTTTCCTGAAGACAGCTTCAGAAGTTCATGTTGTCCCACATCCTTGTTTATTCCCCGTGATGTTTCAGTCATACGACCAGAATTTGAGTTACCTCCACTAACCAGGATTTTTCACTCTGTACACATCTCCAACAGTCAGCAGCACTCTCTGAATAAAGTGCCTCCCACACAGAAAGGGCTGACTTTGGCACAGTACTACTAAGGGTAAGAAAATACCCCCACCTTTAACACCCTCTTACCTCTATGCTGCTGATCAGTTCTAAATATCGAAGGTCTCGTACCCTGGTAAATGCCTATTGAAAAGAAAAAAACAAAACAAACCAGCAATAAAGGGAATTAACTTGAAAAGCCAGAAAAAAATAAAAATCAAAGCATTGTTATGCATGAACAAAGCCATCCTCGTGCAAAGAGCGCAGACAGAAATAGGCTGGGGTTTGGGTCTGTGCAGCCCCTAACCTGACCGGCTTTGACTACAACCGTGGCCCCCGAGGCGCTGCAGTAAGACAAGGGTACGATCCAAACAGCTTGGTACTGAAAATAACCAGCAAAGGCAGGGACTAGAAGGTGTGCAGATGTCAGTCCTCTGAGAAATACAAAATACCATTTACAGGATCACATACTTTACTCTGGCTGGTTTATAGCTCCTGTTTTGATACGAGGCACGGTATGGACGAGGAAATTTAAGGAAAGTATTCCAAGGTAGAACATGTCACTGATCGCACTGCATATGCTTAGAGTCTTTATGCCACTCTGAAAACACAGTCTGGGAGGAGCTCAGGGAGAGGGAAGGAAGGGAGAAGACGATGAGATAAAGTATTGCAAGACAGCGTAATATCTTTTGCAAATGGAGATATATGTGCAACCCAGAGTCTCAAGTGGCAAAGTCACGTGTGAGTTACAGCAGCTTAGCCCTTATTCTTGACATGCATCAAAAAATAGAAATTTAACTCTTTAGACTGCACGTTCAAGACTTCTCACCAAACTAATGCTTAAGAGGGCATAGAACATTCTGCTTACACCAGATCGGACTAGGAACTGAGAGAGCCTTTAATGTCAAGAAGCTGCTTTTGTTCAAATTAATCCGCTCTAATTCTAAGAGGGCACTACTTTAAAAATCCAAGGAGGCACTGAAAACTTCCTTTTTAAGAATATCTATTTGCATAAAGCAATCCATGAAACTGGAATTATTCTGAAGCCTCCACTTAAGAAAAGAAGAAGAAAAATAAAGCGTTTAATTTCCTTAAAAAAAAAAAAAAATCTGTTATTAAATGATGCCTATCATTACAGGCCATTCCCGGGGTATTTTTAGAATGTTTGTCTTTCATACAATATTCATGACATTGTACTCAGTCCTCTCTCTTGGAGAAAAGGTGCTGCATGAGAATAGGGATGTCCTTTATGCTGGAGGAAACTGTTCTTCAGTCTGTGCCCATTTATAGACCACTCCCAAAACACAGCATTCCAGAGAGAAAGTGACTGCAGCGAGGTCAGCCCATCACCGTTCCTTCGAAGAACGCTAATGTGCAGACAAAGAGTATGAGACCTCCACACTGAGCTGAGGTTATGTGCAGTACTGAGGGGGAGAAGGAAAGAAAGAGTAAGTTTATAGGCCTGGGGAAGGGGGAAACCAGTCAGCTGGGGCGTTCTTTGCTGCCACCCCGTGGTCAGCACCGCCACTCAACCTCCCAGTGCCATTTCCTGCAAATCCTTTAGCGCATTTTCCAGCGGATGAAAGAAACCATTTTCTCTGCAGTTAACACTTCGATTTAGAACACGGCATTTATCTAGAGATAAATTAGATTTCAGATTTAAACCTCATCTCAGGATCCCGAGTACATAACAAATCAACATTTCCTTCGGTAGGTGGAATAACCCAGGAACGCCACTTTGTATTGCACCTATAAAGCTCACACCATACACACAAACACACATTATAGATATGTGTACATTTATATAAACCCCAAGCCTTCTGCTAAATAAGTAATTAACTGTTTTACCTTTTTAGCAGTCTCAAACTCCAATCCCTCTAAGGCTTCCATGGCCAGCTCCTTCCAGTCAGTATCAGTTACTCCTAAACACGCTATTTGATAGGCTTCTTTAAACATTTTTCGTTCCAAATACTGATACATGGGTGCAGACTGAGGATTTCCAGTGAAAGAAACACATATTAGAAAGCATAAAAGTGAGATATATTAGTGAGATTCTCTACATACATCGGGGGGGGGGGAATATATATATATATATTCTATTCACACCCATGACAAGCTCTGCAGACAACAAACATGTAGGGTTTGTATCAGACAGAACAGCATTCCGGGGTGGTTATTAATGTATCTTTAGACAAGCTGGGTTAATTATCTTCCAAACTCATCCATCTTGAAATCTTCAGTTCCTAGCATATTAGGAATGTTAAGAATGTGAATTCTTCTGAGCATTGTACAATGAGACAATGAGTTGGTTTTCTTTTAATCCTACGGAAGCAGAGCAAAGAGGGGGAAGTTTGTTCTGGAGGGCTAAGCGCATGGGAAGTGGCACAGCAGCCCGGTGGGATGCATCCCTGGAAATATTCCAACACTACTGGAAGAGGCATCAGGAGGAAGCTGCTCCTCTGTGCCAACCCTGATGACAAAGCTGTTTTACCAAGACTGCAACTATTAAGCCCAAAAGACATGACCTCAAAGAGCAGCCCTAAAAGGGAATTAAAGGGAGGAACTGTCAGCTGCTGGCTGACACAGACCGGCAGAGGCTCAGGGTCTGCAGCTCAAACCCTTTGAGCAAACATGGAGCACTGCAGCTGGACCACCTGGAACCCTGGGTCTGCAACCAAAGGCAGCATGCAGACAGCTTTCTGTTTTTTACCAATCTGCCTGAGCATTGTTCACTTTTTGCTACGCCCTCCCTCCAGAAGTGTAGCTTGGAAAAGCTGCCTCCGTGACACTTCACAATCATTTTGTGTCATGCTGGTGCCTACAGCATGCCAAAGGCAGGCAAGGTGTGCCAGGCCTGGTCATCTCATGGCTGCCCACCACCCTGGACAAGCCAGAGCCTGAGCAGAGCTCTGCACAGCACCCCTGCAGAACAGAGTGGCCTGTGACAGGTATCCAGAGGCTGATAAAGGCACACGGCGCTTTGGCCTCCACCACTGATTCTCAGCTTCAAATCCTGGCCACACTTTGGTGCATCAGTCAGAATTTTTTTAAATTTATTATTTTCCTTTTTTTGTTTTCTTAGACTGTTTCAGACTCTTCCCTTTCTTCCCCTAGCACAGAAAATAGCACTTTGTGGAAAGCAATCTCTAAATTTAGATTATAAAGACTACATATGTACTGTACATTCAGACTAAATATTGCCTAAACACTTCTAGATGAAGCAACAGCAAGACAGCATTTGATGTACTCGTAAGAAAAATGAAATGACAACTTGAGAAAAGGTACATAGAGAGACTACAGTAAAGCTACAGGAGGAGGTAACACCCGCACTGTAGCTTCACCTCTGCTTTTAGATTATGTGCATTTGCAACTAGAAAGGGGGAAAGTCAGAAACAACCACCAACAGCAGCAAAGAGGAAGTTAGCTTAATTAGTGTCAGATAAACAAACCCCAGATCATGCAATATAACTTAAATAACAACAAAGAGTGTGAACTGCAGCCATTTGGGTAATGGCAGTACATCTCAGAAGAGCTTCTTTGCTGCTTAAACATTGATATTTATGAAATGCACAGCAACGCTTAATGAGATTAAAAGATTACCTGCGGAACTTCAACAGCTGACATAGAAAAAACATGAAGACAGAAGATCTTGGAGCCGTTGTAACCCACAACAAAGCCTTGAAGTTTTTGCTGATGGACAGGGAAGTTGCTAGCTTTGATATTGAGGTAACCCCCTCCAGAAAAGCAAAGCATATCCTCACACTGCGTATTCCAAGCCACACTATTAGCATTGGGTTCCTAACGAGCAAACAACAGATGCAATCACATCTTCTTTCCTAAGAAAGATGCACCCTTCAGCTTGAATGGATCACCTATTACAGCCTGGCTGTGTACACACACATACTTACTATTTAGCTTTGTAATTTTCTAAAGCCAAGTATATTCCTGAACAGATTTACAGGGGTGTATTTTAGATACGAATAAACAACTGTCACTGTTTTGTATTTACTAATGATCTGTACCATCAAACTGTGGAACACGAAATTCCACAATAATACACTGTTAGCAAGCACATTCAATTGATTGTTTTTCTGCCTGTTACAAAAAGCAAGTTACAGGGCCTATCTTTGCAGCACTTCATGCTTTCTAGATGGTGTTCTCTGAAAATGTTTCATCAACATTAATGAGTGAACCCTTAGAGCGACAGCTAAATGGCCAGTGAAGGGAATTAGCATTATTCATTTTATAGTCTGGGAATACATGGCGAGCAAAGAAGTTTAGGCTTTAATTCTGTTGGTACTACTGATAAAGCCAAAATGCTCATTAACTGTAATGCTTCAAAGGGAACCTGGACAGAGCTCTAAATTTAACTGAAAAGGTCACATGTTTAAGTGTTCTTTATTCAGCTGTTGCTCACACATCTCCCATCTTCTAATTCCTTCTCTACCACCTCTAAAAGGGTACTTTTGATAGAGAAATAGATCACAGTTAAATCCTACAAAATGCAATTAATAGCTTGAATGACAGTTAGATGAATTTCTGCCCAGCAACACTTTTGTTATGTTCTGGGTTCCAAAACACTTCCTGTCCCTCCCTCCCCCCCCCCCCCTTTAAAAACAAACAAATAAGCAAACAAACAAACAAAAAGCCAACAAAGCCTGTGAATTTTACCTGAAACAGTAACTCTTTGGTATGAATATCATATACCAGGCAGGTATCATTCTCATCAACCACTGCCAGCTTGTTTCGGGATGCGCTCATGTCCAGGCAGCGCACAGCCGTGGACTGCTTCAGCAGGACGATGGCAAAGACGTTATCAACAAATATCTTCAGAATCTAGACACGTTGGAAACCATTTTTGTGACTAAAACTAGAAATAGTATAGCAGGTGCAAACTTTAACGCTGTTTAAAGCGTGCAATTGCAGGGTTTTTTCAGAGATTAATTAATTGTGTATTAAAATTAAGGAAATGCTTTCAGTTTGAGGTATCTTGAAAAGAATTGTTTCTCCAGCATACACTGGGTTGCAAGCCTATAGAAGTCAGTCATATGCTGTACATCCTGCACTTTTCAATGCTCCACTAGTTCAACAATTACATGAATATAATACTAAAGGAATGCTTAGCGTTGAGAGGGAGACAAGAAGGATCTTGACTTCCTCTCTATTCCCATTGTCATTCCTTAAACATTCCTATGTCAATACTTCTGTCTGATACATGTCTGTATCAAAACCCCCAGTCTGACATTTCTGGCTGCTAGCTGGCTCGGGAAACAGCCAGCCTTTGCACCTCTGGAAGGGCCCACACCTTCACAGGTGGTCAGCAGAAGAGCACAGGCACATGTCCCAACCCCTACTAAAGACAAACGTGCTCAGTTTACCAAGAATGCCATTCTTGTCATTTGTTCCTAACAACTTCAGGGCTTTAGAGAAAGCTAAACCTGTCTGTATGAATTGTACAGAGAATGTGGAAGGTAGAACTAATTATTTTTTATTCGCAATCACATCTCTGTCAAATAAAATTCTAGGTTGTAAAAGACCATGCTGCTCCTAAGGTCTCCCTCTAAGAGCACAGAACAGATTTTATTTGCAGAGGAAAGACACAGACCAGAGATTACACATTACCTGACCATTCTTTAGACCAACTAAGAGGCCTTCTCTTCCTGGAGGTCCTCCAATTACTTTAATATAACGAATAAGCGATTCCATCAGCCATTCTCGTTCTTTAACGCCACTAAACGAGAGGCACTGCAGTCTTTTCTCCTAAAGACACAATAACATACTAAATACTGTGTGGAGGTGAAGATGAAACCCTGTCTCTTTGATGTGCTGCGTCTAGACCTATACTTGCCTGTGTGCCTGTTTTACAGGGAAAAATCATACAGTCAACCAGTCAATTTAACACAGTGACTTCAAGGTTTTCCAATGTTGTGAACAAAAAAACCCGACCAAACAACAAAAACACAACAACACCCACAAAACTCCCACCTTTTTCTAGTAGTTCATCCCCACCCAAGAGCCCCCCTGCATTGTGCTAATTTCTCAAATCCCTCCAGAGCCTGTTTTAGCAACAGGGAGCCACAGCTACTGCTCCGAACACGTTACAGCAGCGCTGCACCTCGGTGCCTTGGGGAAACCCCGTTACAGATGACACAGCACAATCTTTTCCTGCAGCTCTCAAACTCTGGGAGCACCCCAAGACTACTCTAGATTTAAAGGCACGTACCTGGCATAAAATAATGTGATCTGAACACACAACCAGCAAGTTGCATTCAAATTTTTTTACTATCTTCTCCTTCACCCGATAGTACATATCTGAAGAATCATCCGAGTACAACTCGTAAATCAAGATTTTCTCTGGCATCTGGATTGCTAACCTGTTTTTGTAGATTGCAATTTTCTTTACAAGCTCTCTGCCTTTTATTCTAACTAGAGAGAAAAAGCACAGAAACAATACAGTATAGACTGAGACAAAAACAACAGGTACAGAAATCACAAAACTGACCGATAGATTGAAAGGGATTCTTTCTAAAGCACATCAACAATTTAAAGCAGATTCCTGCTCAGATACGTTAGCTGTTCCCCACCTATGTCATCTACTATTCCCACCACAATTTATCACCCTCTGTTATTTGTCAACAGCGCACTCTGGAGCAATGCTTTGATTCCTTGACATAAAAAGACAGTAGATAGGAAGAAACAAAGTCAGCACAAACCCTTGAGGCTACAAGCAAGAAAAAACCCCCAAAAGTAAAATACTGTACATCATATTTAGATCTCATTCACAGAGATTAAAACCTTATCTTAAAAGCCTCTTCCCCTCCCAACGTCCTTTCAAATCCCCACATCTTTCATAAGCTTGTCAGTGCTGATCCTCCAGAATCCAAGTTTGCACTCTCACCCTACAAACAGTATTCCTCCCTTTTACTGACAAAGTGGCAACAACCTATCTGGTGCAGGCAGCCTATGTTGCGAGTGTTCTGACGAGGATTAATTAAGAAAAAACAAAACAAAACAGGCTGAGAGTGAAGCTTTGGTCTGACTGCAAGTGTGAAATTACCTTTTTGTTCAGTGATGAGGTGCTGGACAATTACATCAGTCATGCTGTCCCTGTAAGCATAGCGATCTTTGTAAAGGCCGTGGACAGTGCTGAAAATCAGCTGATAGAAGGATATTGTTCCATCTTGGCATCCCACTGCCTGAACACAAAGAAAACAATTTTAGTCAACCGGTACACGTAGGTGAGAGTTGCAAAATGCGTAGTGTTTATACGATTATTGTGCCCCTTCGGCTGCCTAACGCGCAGATTGATGCCAGTTACAGCCTACTCGCACTGACACAGCGGTGGAAGCGCAACGCAAAATGAGGACTGATCTCATCACAGACACGAGACCACCATGGTGGGCGGGTGGGCTTTGGTGGTGTTGAGGTTGGGTTCATTGCCTGGGGTTTTTTGAGGGGGGGAGGGTGTTGTTTGTTTTTAAATTCCCTCTGTCTCTCTTTGCATTTGCACAGTGACACAGAGCACAGCATTTGTGGCCAACAGTCGCCTTCTAGGTGTTTTCCATAACCTGTAATGCTAAAAACTCAAACAGATCTGAACATTTTCTTCCCTGAATAGAATTAGATTTGGTCAACAATAAGTTATTAGCTGCCATTTATGCTTCTTTCCCCTCCTCTTTTTTAATCAAAATGCAAAAAATGCCCTACCACCTGAGAACAGATGTCACCCTCATTCACAGCCTTCTTACAGCGGGATAATTTTCATGTCATTGGTAGCTCTAGGACTTCACTACACACTGCTCATGTTCTGCTGCCTCAATAAGAACATCCAGACTAAGCAACTGAGTTTGAAATTGCCTGTGAAAATGTCAGAGAAACGTTCCTACTCACCACGTAGTTGGAGTCTGGTTTAACTTTGCACGTCCACACCCAGCTGCTTTGCTCTCCGATGGTACCGAGACGCACGCCATCCTTCGTGAAGAGGGAGACTTGTTTATCTGAACCTCCCAGTAAAATATACTCTCCTTTAGTAAAATAGCTAATGCAGCAAGGATCAAAATTAAGCGTTCTGTCCTTCCCTATCTATAAGGGGGAAAAAAAAAAACAAAAGGATCATTTCCTATTTTCCCAAGGCAACGAGTGCCCCCCACTGATACCATTCCTCTCACCTCACCAGCCACACACATTTGATCCTCCAGAACCACTGGCTGTATTAAGATACCCAAAGGCATCCCAGAACCTCCCCCAGTCCCAAACCAATGTACCAAGAATGCAAGCAACTCACAAAAGCCACCTTTAACCAGTCGACCCATAGCACAAAAGTCAGCAGAGTTGCAAGGGCTTTAATACAAGAGCTATAAGACAGCAGCTGAGCTGCCACGGGAGAAAGAAGAGCTGAAGATGGGTAAAAAAGAAAAAACAGTCTCATAAAAGGTTGGGAAGATAGAAAGCAGTAATGTAGCTAATAAAGCACGAGTGTAGCAACACTCTGAATACAGGACACAAGCCAGCATCAGAACACCCTGCCACTCTTGAATGCACTTGCCAAAACATACCTGTTTGCCACTAAGCTGGTAGAAGGAAAGTTTCTGACCCCAGTCTGCCACAGCTAAAATATCATTGCGTTCATCTCTAACAAAACAAAACAAAAAAGAAAGTAACAATTCTACAGTGATTTATTAATAAATTTCTTAGAGCAACAGAACCAAGGAATAGCACAGCAGAATTTACTTCGTATTACTCTTTAAAAAAAACCACAAACTGAAAGGGCAACAGATGCATCTTGTCATTTAAGACTGAGAAGACAGCGTGGGGACACAAAAGAAAAATCAGTCTCCTTCACAGGACTAGCTCGATGCATCACTTCACACACTGAGATACAAGCAGTGAAGGTAACGGTCCCTTCAACAGCTAAAGCACCTGGGCCCTGATTCTGGTCTTACACCACAACTTCAAAGTCCATACAACTGAGCAAGAGTGAGCTGCAGTTAGCACTGTAAGGCAGGAAGAAAGAGAATTATCCAACAGCAGCCCAAGAAAAGGCTTCAGGCCTCGGCGTGTTAAGTGCAGTACTCTGACATGGTCTGTTCAGCGCAGAGCAAAACATGAGAGTCCCCTTCTCCACAGCTTCTTGCTTAGGAAGAGGGGAGTTGGTGCTCTGAATGTTCTGCTGCAGATAACACCTCTAGCCAGAGCCTGAGCTAAAAGGAAACGGACCAAAAATAACAAAAAAAGATGAAAAGCCGACTGTTAGTAGGTGCCAGTGCAGGACACGTGCACCTGTGGGGAAAAGGCCCCTGCTCTCACACACTTGAGAGCTCTCATAATGAACACGCACTCGCAGGATAAATTAAGACCAAACAGGCAACTACTAATCTAGAATTTCCTAACTTTTGAGTATCTGATTTTGTGCTGGCATAACACTCTCAGCCCTTGGTGTTTTTGTAAATTACTGTTCTATGTAACACAGAGATGTATGTTCCTTTGATGTTTCACTCACAAGTTGAAGAGACCTCTATGGATTTCCTCCTGGTCTCCTGACTACACTGCCTGCTGCCGGGCCTGGACTTCAGCACTGGTATCTCCTCTAAAGAGCGGTGAACTGACTGCTCTTGTTCATCTGATCTACTCCAAAATTTCTCCCACCTACTGCAACAGCAATTTCTCGTTCACATACTTGGGACAATATTCCCTCTGAACTGAAGTGAAAAAACAGCTCCCCATTCTCTCCCGCAAACCAAACAGAACTCCCTGTTCCCCCCTGAGAAAAAAAAAAACCAGCACCCAACCCCAAGCCAATACAGAAGACAAAATAACTGCTTCTTCAGATCTGGTGAGGCCACACCTCAAATCCTGGGGTCAGTTTTGGGTTCCTCACTCCCAGCAGGACATTGAGGGGCTGGAGCGTGGCCAGAGAAGGGCAATGGAGCTGGGGAAGGGGCTGAAGCACAAGGGGGGTGAGGGGCAGCTGAGGGACCTGGGCTTGTTCAGCCTGGAGA
>JANHGN010014124.1:0-62873 GCA_024605025.1 Megaceryle maxima
GCCGCCGGGTGCCGGGTCCTGCGGCGGAGGGCGCCGCGGGGCGGGAGCGGGAGAGGGGCAGCGCCCGGCGGGCCGGCACCGCCACTCGCCAGCCGTGCGCGGCCGGAGCGGAGCGGAGCGGCGCCCCGAGGGCAGGTGGGTGATGCCGGCGTCGCCGCGGTTTGGGGCGGCGGGTGCCCGGTGTGCAGCGCTCGGGGCGGAGCGGGACCTCCCGGCCGGGGCGGACTGCGGGGCTCGCCCCGCTGCCTCCTCCCGCCGGGGCGGTGCGGGCGGCCCCAGCGTCCCGCTGGTGCATCCTGAGCCCGGCGGTCGCCCGTCCTGGGAGCCGCTGTGGGCAGCTCAACTTTTCTCGCGGTGATCGCGATAGCCCTGGTCCCTCTCCTGTCTCCCCCGAGTTTTAAAAGTGGCCGCTCGCTGCTCTCTCGGGACCGCCTAAGCCCCTGCCCCGAGAACGGAGCGCCTTTTCTTTGCCACCACTTTCCCCTGCCCCGGCTTGGATGTTTTTTCCACCGTGGAGCCGGTGCTCTGCACACCGTGCTGCTTCCCAACTGTCAGTCCCTCGACACACCTCCACGTTCCGCGATGTTTGCTCCATGGATCTTCTTTCAAACATCAAGTGCTGGACTTTGGCCCCCTGCACCCAGCTCTCCTCCTAGCCCTTCAGCTGATATTTGTGCTTGTGCTTTATGATAAAACAGTGATTCTACTGGAGCACCCTGCATCCTGTAAACTTCTCTGTAGTGTTTAACAAAGGAGATTTCCATGTACTTGGCAATTGCGCTAAGGAAACGGGGCAGGGACTGAATAGACGGCGTTAAACCTGTGTGCAGTCTTAGCCTATTCTCTACCCCAGAAAGCCCTGACCCTGCCTTATCTGTGCCAGGCGACTGAAACAATTTTTCATCAGTGTCCTTTCTGCTGTGCCTTGTACCCAGTGAGGCTGGTAGTGGAGCTGCCAGTCGCAAAGGGGCCTAGTATCTCTGTGCTGGGGGGAGAGGGCAGATGAAGGAAAGGGGAACTGGCTGAAAGGTGCCGATTGGTTCCAGAGCTGTTGGGAGGATGGGTGAGAAGGCTTTCTGCCCTGGTGGACAGGGCTCCAGGGCTCTGCCAAGGTGACCTGCCCCCACAGAGGTGCAGGCAGCCCATCCTGGAAGAGCGCATTAGGCAGCAGGTGTGTTCCACAGTGTGTGTGCTGGTGTGTGGTGCCCTCACAGGGGATGCTTCTGGGAGGAGATTTTTCTGCATGGTTGTTTGCGTGATCTGAGAGTCGCCCAGAAGGACCACAGTTGCTGTAATGCTCTTTTATGTCTTCACGCAGCATGAGCTTGGGGTAAATTTCAAGTGCAGAGGTGTTGCAGGCTTTGCTATAGCTTGAAGGTAGTAAAGGTGATTGAGCACCCTCTTCAAAACTGTCTTGGGCAGAGGGCCCACGTAGGAGACAGGAAGGGTTAACTTAGAGAACAATATGACTCACTTCGTAAATAGCAGTTAATAGAATTGCTGTAACTACTTAAAATTATTTTCCAAAGCAGATGGTCACCTATTAGATAACTTGATCTTTGGATGTATTTGTTTTCAGGTTTCTTATCAGGCCTCTAAGTCTCAGACCTGTGTAACTCAAGAACTGTAGTAATTGATAAATTCATTCTTCTGCAGGAGAGAAACTAACAGAGAGAAAGCAAGCGTGGCCAGCTCCTGCTGTTAGAGAGAGACCCCAAAAGAGCATATTGCCCAAATGAAGTGCTAAAAGATTAGATAAAGTGACCAATGGAGATGTGAGAAATACTTCAATCGAATTAGATCTGTGGAAGAAATACCTTATTTCGAATCTCAATAAAAAAGTCAATATAAACTCAATCACATATCACAAAAATACTATGAAAATGAAATCCTGTCTAATGTGGCAAACAGATTAAGTTTTAAGTTAACCAGGAGAGCTATGAGCCTCTGGATTTGTAGAGAAAACACACGGGTACAAACTGCAAACATGTTTGTGTGTATATAAAATAAAAATGACCTATTCCAGAGTGTGAAAAGGAAAAAAAAAAATAGGCAAGCAGATCTCCTTTTTAATGCTGTTCAGGTAGAAAGTTGTATCTGTCTCTCTTTCCACATTTATTTATATACATAAAAAATAAGATCAGCATCATTCTGTGCCAGGTCAGGGGATGTCAGCCCAGTAAGGATGTTTTTAGCCTCTGTCCTGTCAGTGGGTGCAAAAGGCACTAAAGATCTGCACTGAAAAGCCTCCTGCCAGGTCTCCCATGTTTGCATTTCTATTTTTGCTGATATTTTAATAGGATGTTTCCATAAGGGCTGCTGGCACTACTGCATTTGGATGTAATCAACTTTTGAAAGCTATTCATCTTTTTTGTTTAATCTTCAATAATGGATTTTATGTAGAGCCATGTGGTTAAGCCCTCTTAAGAGCTACTGGGAAAAGCTCAGTCCAGCAGGAGGTTTGGAGGGACTGTTTTGAATCTTCATGCTCCCTTTCAGTTGTGTTTCTCTGAAAGGTTTGTGCTGGCTGGCCAAATACACTTGAGCCTGGCAGCTTTTCCACCTGGTGTGGAGAGAAAACCTTCCCCTTTACCACTTCCTTTCTTCCTGGATGACAATGGCTGTATGATTTCTTCTCTATACAGGATGTTTAAGGCTTCACAGATTTTCCACCTAACGCTTATTCTCGCTATGCTTCAGCTCTTCGCTTCGGTTTGACATTTTCGCCCACGTTTTTACACGTGAGACGGTACAAGACGTACTGTGGCTAAGCTCTCCCCTATGACTTCTGCGCAGCTGTGTGTGGTGTTTTCCATCCAAAGGCTGGTATCAGCATCTCTTATGTCCTGTGAAGTTTGTCCTTGTCTTCAGCTTAAACAGATTTCAGCTCTTCTTGTTCATTCTCTCCACGTGATCTATGGTGAGTAACTCTCTAGGTCCTTCTTTATTGAGTTACTGCCTTTCTTAGGGTCTGGTATTTAGGACCAGAAGGTTTGGTTGCCTCATGGATCACCTTCACATGTTTTGCGTCAGTGCACCTGAACAGCCTTAGTGAAGCTAGTGGAACACAACAGCACCAGTTCCTTGACCCTCTGCTCATTTTAAAAAGGCAGGGAAAGTTACCTGCTTAATGAGATGCTTGTGTAGCTGAGTATTGAGGGTTGCTCTGGTAGGGGTGAAGAACTGGCAGCATTCTGTCTTGGGAGGACAAGAGGATCTGGGCAGATATACAGAAGGTGGTTTAATCCCTGAAGGCTTCAGTTTCCTCTCTAAAATCAGAAGATGCCTCTCCCCTCACAAAGGTTGCATCTGTATCAGGAATAATTATTGGTTGTATTGCACTTTTTTTTTTTTTTTCCCCCTAAGTAAATCTCTGTAGATCAGAATAGACAGATGGCACATACAACTCTCAATTATGGACAATATCCTCAGGAGGTACTTCAAGGTCATCTAATCCATGCCTTTGACCAAAGGCAGGATCAGCTATGCTTTTGCTATTCCTGACAGCTATTTCTCCATCCTGCTCCTAATGACCTGCAGTGGAGACTCCTTACTTTCCTGGTGTGCAGGAACACACCCTGATGTCCAGCTTAAACCTACTTTACTATTACTCATTCCTTATCCTGACCATAATGGGCAACCAACAGAGGATCAGCAAAGAGTATTTAGAAGTACTTCAACAAATGCAGGTACTTGGTGAATGTGAGTGAATAAAGGTGTGATTTCTTTCTCTTCTCACCCTATGTTCTGTGAGGAGCAAATCATATGAAACCTGGCTACCTTGTGCCTGGTATGGCTGGAGATCTGCAGAAACACAGGAGGGATGGAGTTCATGGGCTGCACTACAGCTCCCTATGGCAATGCAATTGCAGAGTTAGGATCAAGTTGTTTGGATAAACACGCTGTGATGAGGTTATCAGAAGGGCTGAAGAGCATGAAGTGCTTAGGAGGGTTAAGAAAAAAGCAAAATGCAACAAGGTGGCTTCTGTGAAATTTGTGTTCAGGGTGATCACTGCTACTAGGCAAAAGCATTAATAGCGCTGTGCTGTGTGTCTGAGTGCAAGCCATGTCCCTTCCTGTTCAGGACACCTGGGGCTAGACACAGGTCCTGCAAACAGACAAGTAGTGTGGTGTGAGATCCCGATGGGGCTGGCAGAGGATAGGACAGGAACTGAGGGAGGCGTGTGCCTTTCTGATGTGACAGCAGAGGCTCAGGTGATAGCTTGCAGCACTTTAGACCTCACTGTTAACTTATATTTAAGCAGCTAATTCAAACCTTATCAGTTTAGTTTATGGCTTGTTCTGGTGAAAGGATGCTTTTTCATCATTAGGCCTGTTGGTTATTAAAACAAAAAATTACCAAATAGCATAAAATACAATGTATCTTATGTAAACAATATGCAAATGCCATTGTAGAAGATAGGATACAAGCAGGAATAATGGAGCCTCCTTGCTCACAAAGCAGGAGTAAATCTAGTGCCAGGAAGGCCACACTTGAAATCTTATGTATGTTTTGTTACTCTTACCAAGTTGGTTTTTTTACAGTTGCATGTTTCAAACCCAAATAAAATAAGTAATTTGTTACAACTACAAATGCAGCGGTGGAAGGCAGGATTTGAAAAGAAATGACAGCTACAAGACAAATTGTATTTATCTTAGATGATAAGTCAGGAGTTGCATGCAGCAGGTTTATCACTATCTGACAGGTAATAAGATAAAGTCCAGGTGTTAAATAGGGATGTGGAAAGAGCTGAAACAGGAATAAAGAATACTTTACATAGCATTTTTAGGGAACATTTGCAAACAATGCATCCGAGACAATGGAGAAGTTAGCGGGGAGTGCAACTTCTTGCAGGGATGGTTTGAGCTGCGACAGGGGGAGGGAAAGGCATACAGACGATGAGGGAATCTTCCTGTCCCTCTCTGATACAAGGAAAGGAAAGGGGAGTTTTCCTGAAGCTTTGGAGACGTGAGGAATGACATGCTGGGCTCTCTGTATGTTGATTAGCATTTGTGATTACACTCAAATGCAGGGTGGAAGGCACTCAGGCATTCTCAGGAGGCCTGTAGTGCTTGCAGATTGGGGCTGTTTTATCTGCTGAGATACAGCCTGCTCTGTCTCCCTGTCCCCCGTGTTTATCCCAGGTGACACTCACAGCTACAGTTGTGGCTCCTTGTTCAGCAGCTCTTCAAGGAGGGCAAGAGATGGATTGTTTGCTGGTGGAGCCATTCGAAGCTCAGCTGAACACGAGCCAGCGTCAGCTGGGGGTCACGTCTGCCTATCTCCCTGGGCAGAGTTCCTCATGCGCTTGAGTGAGTAATGCTGTTGAACAGAGGGAAGTGTAATTTGGTCTCAATCTGTTCTTTTAATGCGTCCCTTTGGGAGCAGTGAGGTTTGCACTATTTTCCCTGTTAGAAGTTTCTTTCCTCATTTAGTATTCAGACCTCAGAGTCTCTCCCGTTTTTTCTCCTGTTTTGCTGTTTTGGAGCTGTTCTGGTTTTGGTTTAGACTATGCTTTTCTCCTTTCACTTCTTGTTTCCCTTCCCTCCCCCCTCTTTTTTTTTTTTTTTTTTTTTTTTTCCCCCTTACTAGGGGATCATTAAGTGTTTCTGCTCTCTGCCTGTTCTGTAATGTTGGCCTGTTATCCACATCCACCTTCTTGTACGGGGAAACTCCTCTACAAACCACCCTATCATTTTGGTTATTGAGTTTTCCTCAGAACAGGACTGTCAGATCCTCGTATGAATCGGTTGTTGAGGTTAAGGAGTTAAGGGAAGTAGGCTTTTAAATACTATATTCTGTGGTGCTAACAACTTTGGTTTCAGTATAAGATCTATATACTTGGGCACAGACTCAAATTTTCCATAGGAAACATTTCCCGGGATAAAAGACAGCTAAGCGGCATGTGGCTCTTTAATACAATCTTCAAAAGAGAGGCACATTATTGAAATTAATTTGAATAATTACAGTTTCCACATACGTCCAATCCACAGATCAGTGCCCAGGTTCAATGGGATGATGGAAAATAACATCAGACTGACTTGGGCTGGCACCAACACCATTACAATTCCTGGAGCACGTGTGGGGAAGCACATTGACTTTTAAAAAGTTTCTTAAATCTTTGGCAGCCTGGATTTTTTGGCCAAAATGACCCGTGCTAATGTTTACCTAGCCAGGAGTTCCTTAAAAAATCCTGATTCCAAAAAGTGCTTTCCTTCCAGAAAACAGGCCTCTTTGGCTGGACCTGTTAAAACTGAGACATCTCACTTTGTAAAAAAAACATTAATCTTTTGGTTTATGTCATCCTGTGTCTTGCTAAATGCTGATCCAAACTCTGGTTGACCATTATGATTCATTTAGGGTTATAACGTGGGTGGACATAAAGGATTCTCGTGGATTTTATGTAGGTACATGATTCTTTTTCTCTGGTTCAAATGTCTGGTGTCAGCTCTTGCAGGATGTAAATACAGAAAGCTGTATTCATGGACTGAAGACTGGAAAGAGAATTCATTGACAGGCTTTTTTTTTTTTTTTTTTGTCTTTCCTACCACATTCCTGAAAGGAGATTTTTCTTTTCCTCCATGTAGCCACAGTCCAGCATGGCTGCATGATTACAGCAGGCAAGAGATGGACACAGTCCATTTGCAAGAAACCAACCTAAAGTCTTGGAGATGTCTGTTCTGGGCACCTCCCTGGGATCTATCTCTGATGAACATCTTTTGTGTTTGGAGTCATGCCACAGTCCCCAGGGAATTTGCCTTGGGAGTCTATTTTGTTTTGTCTGTGTTCAGCAAGGTGTGAGGATCATGGATGTCACGCATTTGAGAAAGGATTGCAGGTTTCTTTACAGCTGGAGCTTTTTAAGATGTTTTACCATTTCTGCTCAAAAAAAGGAAGTTCATAAGTTTTCGTAGGAGAAAAGGGCCACTTCCCAAACATGGAAGAGGTGTCTCTATTGTAGCAGGGTACTTGCTGTTCCTCTCCTTGCCTTTCTGTCTTTCTCTAGACAACCACACTAACTCATAAACAGCTAGCAAGTCCTGTAAAAAGTTTTCTAAAGTGACTTACGAATGGATACTAGTTCTCCAGTGCAATGGTTTTATGTAGAAGGGGAGAAAGGGATGAGTAGAAATGTTATTTTCACCAGCAGCTACATGCTCTCTGCACCCCAAAACATCAGTGTCTCTGGCCTGAGCAGTGAGGAGGAAGCGGGCAGAGGGAGCAAACTGTTACTTGTAAGCGGATGTGCTTTTACCACAGCACAAGGCCTTAGGAAGTGAAGGAAGGCCTTCTTTAGAGTCATCAGAGCACCAGCTACGCACTGAGACGTTGGGATCTGTGACCAGTGACATTGGAGAGTTCTTAATAAATTGGGTTAAAACCAAGGGCTTTGGCAGGGGGAAGTCACTCTGAGTACCTCTAGAAAGGTTTGTATTGGTGTGGCTGACTGTGAGAGTGAAAATGCAAGTCGCTTTGCAAGAGTGACAGAAGTATGGTGCAAGTCATAGCAAAGAGAAGAGGAAGGGACAAAGTAATGGCACATGGCCTCGAGATATCATCACAGCATCAACTCCTCCTTATCCACAGAGGGTGGCAGAGTCCTAGAGATGTCTTAAATAGCTTTGAGACTGAGACAGAAACACTAAGAGGATGATGAGGTGTGACACAGAGCAAATAAGCATTAGTGACTCAGGGTAAGTACCTTAAAAAAAGGAAGAAGGAAAGTTGCTGGAAACAAACCAAGGAGGCAGAAAATGTGTTACTGTGGCTTTTGCCTGCTTTGGGGATGAACACACGCCACCAGCATTGTCACGTGGTCTCTGGGCTTTTTCACTGGTAGCTGATGGACAGACCGAGGTGAAATGAGTTGGGTAAAACATACTGGTGCTCAGCCTGGGGGTGTAAGGGCCAGGACACACCCTGGGGCATGGGAGGAAATAGGGTTCTTGCGTTGGCCGAAAGTCAGCCTGTATTGCAAGGCGCATGTAGTCAACCGCCGTGCTGAGCCAGCCCTGAGAAAACAGCTGCCAGTGAGGAGGGCTCTGCCAGGGCAGAGGATGCAGGAGCTCTGGAGGTGTTTGTACGGTCTCTGCTGACAGAGCAGGGCAGGTTCTGTGGAGCTTGAACTGCATGCTATCACTGTGTCTCTGCTTAAACTGATAAGAGAAGGGAACAAGTTTGGGAGGAAGGATGTGATGAGCCGTGTTAGCAATCCAATGGAAGCCTGACTGCTTTTTATACTGTGGGTGGGTATGAGTCGAACCACTTGGGTGGTAGTGGGAGCTTCATGGTGAGTACTCAGTAATAACCCTTGCTCAGAGGGGTCAGCATATGAGCCATGGATGAGCTAATGCAGTGAAACAGCTTTGCTTTGGCTCAGAGGCAGGTAGAATTTGCTCATCTCTTAAGTTATACAGTGCCTTCATCAGGACGGGGAAGGACAGCTGGGGAGCCATTTTAAATTGCATGGAGAGAGATGGAAAGAGTTATATCCCTTCTGCTGTAGAAGATAGGATGTTGGTTGACCTGGTACAACAGCACTCCCTGCACTGGATTAGAGTGAGGTTTTGTTTCACTGGCAGAGCTTATGCAAACACTACTTCAACCTGCAGAAGTATGGTACTTGGAGGAAGGGGAGCAGAGATCAAAAGGTCTGGTGGAGAGCAAACCTGTAGTTAGAGAAGGCAAATAGGGTTTTGAAACAACTGGATAAAAATGCAGGAAAATGAGCAGCTGTACCTAATTCTCAACTGCCTGTCTGGAATCTTCATATAGAAATGAGAGGTAAAATCACATCTGGAGAGAAATCTACTCTGTTATTTTAAAATATACAGAATGGATGCATTAGCAATATGATAAATATTTTTCAGAGCAACTTCCTCCCTTGCCTGTATTCCTTACTGGGTCACCTCTTCTTGATATCCTGTTTCCTCATTTCTCTTATTCTGTTCTTGAAGGAAATGCTCCTTATATGTGAACACAGCTGGCTTTTGTAGGGCTGTGGGGAGGCAAAGTTTGCTTTTGAGCTCTTCCCTCACACAGGAAAAGAAAACTGTCTCCTCAGAGACATTGTGGATGATACTGGCAGTAGTAACTTGTTTCTGGCCATGTTACGTGGTTTTAATTACACTTTTTTACATGCATGTCTTATGAAAGCTTATCCAAATGCTCTGGTTTTTATTTTTGCAAATGCTGCTGTAGGTAAATCAACATCATCAATCCTGGATACAAGTGGTTTGATCAAAAATCAAGCATGTTTCTGTGCCTTTTGGCAATATATCATGATGCCTGCTGCCCACTGAGACTTTACTCTGGTGAGCACAAGGGAACCTTTTCCCTTTTGTTTGTTTGTTTGATCTGGCTTATTTAACTGCTGGTCATTCAGCCTTACTTAGTTTTGCCCTCCCTGGCTTTTTGTGACCATTAGAATGGGAATAATTACTCTGAGGTTTTTTTCTTGCTTTTAAACATTTATAACATCCATTTAGGAAAAAAAACTAATCTGTCAAATGTGTTCTGTTGTAGTCTTCTCTTCCGCTACTGCACTAAAAAAGAATCCACTTCTAGCATTTGGAGGGCAGGAGGCAAAACTGAAATAGTAGTTTTGGATTATCTATTCCTGTTAGCCAGCACATCTCTGTTACGAGCTTTGTTGTGCAGCGGGGTTGCACTTTCTGGGCATTTTTATTTTGTGGTTTTTAAACGGGGTATAAACAGGAGAAGAAGAGAGACACAGGACAGGCTTGGAGGGTATGATTTTGTTACGCTTTTTGTTGCTGTCACTGCTGCAGTGGTATGGGTGTCTCTGTAATCCCTTAGTCAATACGGACCTGACAGCCTGATTCTTCAGCCTTGTTCTTGCTGTGAGCATAGCCTCCTTTCGTGGCCTGGACTGCAGCAGAGATGGAGGTGTAAAGCAGAACTTCCTCTTCCCCATTTCTGAACTTACGGACAAAGATCAGGAGCAGTACAGATCTCTGAAGAACCATTTCTTTTGCCTTTCATGAGTACATGGAGTGATTTTTTAAGTGTTGGAGATCTGCTGCCCTCCTGTAAAAGGAAATTAGACCAGATCTAGCAGAGCTGGAGCCCCCATCCAGAAACCTTGTTACCCCACTGTAAGTTGTTTACACTAGAAGAGGACTTCACTCCCCAGATGGAGACAAGCTCTGTGCTTCAAAAGATTCTCAGCCTCATGTTCTTTGCAGTCAGAGCATCAGTGGCTCCAACAATGTTTTGGATAAAGTCTGACGTGATCCTATGGAAGGGTGAGACTGCCATGTGGAGCCCCTCCATAGAACAAGGACTTACAGAGATCACAGTTTTCTGCATTGTACGAGTGTCCACACAGGCAGGTGTGCAGGACATTGGGCATCTGTAATTCCAGGGAAGGTTGAGGGAAGCTGCGAGTGCTCCTCCAGGTACCTGAAAGCCAAGAGCATGGTGTGCTGCTAATTTTTTCTGCTTTGTTTCACTTTTATCCTTTGTTAACAAAGAGCAGTCTAGAGGGAAATAGTCTATTATTAATATTTAATTTCCTCCTATTACTGTAAGCAGATGACCTAAAGGATCATTTAGCCAGCAGCCAATAAAAAAGCACATAGGAGAACCAGAAAAAGTATGTCTTAGTTAGATGGGTGATGCCTCCTTCCTTCTCTCTTTCCTGCCCCACCCAGCCGCATCTCCTCATCCTTCGAGAGGAGGCAGGAGTGAGGATGTTCTGACAGCTGCAAGCATGCTGGCTTTGTATGAGCAGTTGAGGGCACAGGGAAGCTACTCTACATCAAGTATTCATAAAATATCAAACTTCAGAAAGGAAACCATTGAGCAGCTCAGAAAAGGGCTGCTGCTGCCTTCCCAAAAGGCCAGCTGTTCTCAGTACGCTTTACAGCCTGAGTTGTTTTGCAAATCTGTGTACTGCCTGTGAGCACATTGACTCATTTATTGTGGCTTGATCCTCTAAAGAAATGGGGAGAGACAAGATTTCTTAGAGTCTTTGATTTAAAAGATAGGGTGACTCTTTTTGAGCTGAAGAGATTTCAAAGAGAGGATAAAAACTGACAAGCATCTCCCCCTCCAGGCTTTGGAAGTAGGAAACAAATGATTTAGCAGCACCAATTTTTCTACTTAGAGCCACATGTGAATTCAAGGGTTTTCCCTAAGGGAGTTTGGTAATCTGTATGGGGCTGGTACCTGGGAAGGGTCATGTTGTCAAAAGGAGATGTTAGATTGTAATCTGTGGAATGAGCCTTGATGAACACTTCCCCGCGGCCTCATGAGCTGCCTGATGCCTTCCTTAACCTAGTCCTGAAGTGAACAAGGAGAAACCAAACTTCTCTGGAGCCTGGGAAAGCTGCAGCCTGTCACCTGTGTGCCCATAGCCTCTCTTGGGTGCCTTGTGGGCTGCTGATCCCCTGGAGGTTTTGCTAATATCTGGGAGTAGCTATTGAACAGAAGTGTTGCAGACATTGTCACGTATGTCAGCCTGGCATGTGGAGCAGAGGGTACATCTTCTCTGTACTGGTGTGACAGAGCATGGGTGTGCAAAATTGGGGTGCCTGACCTCAGCCTGAAGGGGCCAAGAGCAAGAAATATGTTTGTCTGAGGTGGGATTTGAACCAAGCAATGGCCAAGGGCTCACCTCGAAGCTTTTGTCACTCAGGAGAGAGGAGGGGCAACACCTTAGTCCAAAGCCAACTGGAGATGCCAAACAAAAGCTTGCTTAGGCTCCACTGGTGAATTGCTTCATGGGAACGTGTTGTTCAGATGCTTTATTGAATTTTCAAGGAGCAGTTTTTCATTGGGGTTGAAATATGAGAGAGAACAGAGTGTTCCAAGTCACTAAAAATGAACAGAGCAACAGCTTTACAGGTTTGTAAGTGGCAAAAAAGGCTTATTTAATAATGGGGAAAAGGCCGGAACATAGCCCAGGGTATGAAGAAGGAATTAATCCAATTAACAAAATAAAACACGGGCTTAAGAAGAAATACTAATTGTAGCTGTCCTGCAAGTTGTGTGATACGGGTTCTTTTTCTAAAGTTTCAAGAAGCTTGCAGTATTGGTCCCTCAAGGGCCTGAAATGTTAAATATACACTTCCCCGATGAGTAAAGCAGGCTGTTAATTAATTTTGTCTTGTCAGACCTGCTCGCTGAGCCTTTGCTTCTCGCATGGGGTAGATGATTCTATAATAAGTTTTGTGTTGCCTCTGGATACGTCTTCCTCTCTAGGTGGTCTGTATTTCATTTTGTCCTTGTGCAGTCAATTTCTAGCCATATGAGCAGAAAAACTGAGCCTGTTCTTGTTTTATAGCAAGTTGCAAATACTTCTACAATTAAAGACTTGTCACCGTATTGGGTGAAAGCTATAGCAGGCTGACACTGCAAGAGATGAATGAGGAGAGATGGGTGAGTTCAGGTTTGAACAGCAACCTCCTGGGTTGTGGCATCTTCTGGAAGTAGCAGGTGAGGCCTCTGAGGTGCTGAGGCTGTGTGGCTAATTGTTTTTTCTAATGTCAGTGGGTACTGCAGAAGCACTGTTACTGAAGCAGACACAAAGTGTTTTTTTGTCACAGCTGGGACACCTGCTTAGCTCTGGTCATTTCTGAGATGTGCTGGCTCTGCAGAACTCTCTAAGTGTTTTCCAGTCCATCTGAGAGCAGAGGGTGGAAGGACATATTGTCCTCTTCTGGACAGAACATCTCACAGATTGCTTCAGAATAAATGGCTGGGGCTTGGGCTGCAGAATCAGGTCACTGTTTGTGAAGGGAACTAAACAAATTCAGAGATAAAAAAAAATTAAATTTAACATCAAACCATGAAACAAGCATTTGAAGTAGAAGGTTAAAAGCTCTGTTGTGTCAGAAAACAGTATGTGATGTGGTGATTAAACTTCAGATTTCAGCATTGTGTTTCTCAGGATACATGCAGACCTGTAGGCAATTCCAGCCTTGTCTTTTTGCTGAACGATTAGTATGTAGGGGACCTTTGCAGCATCTCTTTGTTACTTCCCTCCATGTCCTTTTGGAAGATGTTTGAGATGAGCCATTGAAAGAGCTGGGTTAAACAATATGTATTAGGGATTAATAAGGTTTCTTAATCTTGCTAAAAGAAGCTCTAAAATGGGGAAGAATATCCCAGTAATTTCACTTTGATCCTCTTCACTGAGGTGTATGTGGTATGAATATGAGGTGTAAGAGCAACACAGCAAGACTTTAAATCCTCTCTGCATCAGGATTAATGTGACCAGGGAAAACCTCCATTCCTTATGGATGAAAGGGGAAACATAGTAGCGAAAGACAAGGCAAAGGCCAAGGTGCTCAACGCCTTCTTTGCCTCAGTCTTTAACAAAAAGACTGACTATCCTCAGGGCAACCAGGCTCCCAAGTTGGTAGGCGGGGATGGGGAGCACAACATCCCTCCTGAAATCCAGGAGGAAGTAGTTAGTGACCTGCTGTGCCACTTAGATCCTAACAAGTCTATGGGTCCAGATGGGATTCATCCTAGGATGCTTAGGGAGTTGGCACGAGAGCTGGCTAAGCCACTCTCCATCATTTATCACTGGTCCTGGCTAAGCGGGGAAGTCCCAGATGACGAGGCTGGCCAATGTGATGTCCATCCACAAGAGGGGCTGGAAGGAGGATCCAGAAAACTATAGGCCTGTCAGCCTAACCTCAGTGGCTGGCAAGGTTATAGAGCAGATCATACTGAGTGTCATCAGTCAGCACATACAAGACAACCAGGGGCTGAGGGCCACCCAGCATGGGTTTAGGAAAAGAAGGTCCTGCCTAACAAATCTGATTTTGTTCTGTGACTGGGTGACCAGTGTGGTAGATGAGGGGAAGGCTGTTGATGTGGTCTACCTAGATTTCAGCAAAGCCTTTGACAGTGTCCCACAGCATCCTCCTGGAAAAGCTGGCAGCCCATGGCTTGGACAGGTGCACCCTTCGCTGGGTTAAAAACTGGCTGGACAACCGGGCAAAGAGAGTGGTTGTGAATGGTGCTGCATCCAGCTGGTGTCCAGTGACCAGTGGTGTCCCCCAGGTATCAGTACTGGGCCCAGTTCTATTCAACATCTTTACCGATGACCTGGATGAGGGGATCGAGTGTACCGTTAGTGAAACTGTGGATGACACTAAGCTGGGGGCGAGTGTTGATCTGCTGGAGAGTCAGGAGATGCTGCAGAGGGAGCTGGACAGGCTGAATCGAGGTTTAACAAGACCAAGCGTAGGGTCCTGCACTTTGGCCACAGTAACCCCTGCAGCACTACAGACTGGGGATGAGTGGCTGGAGAGCAGCCTGGCAGAGAGGGACCTGGGAGTGCTGTTTGGCAACCAGCTGAACATGAGTCAGCAGTGTGCCCAGGTGGCATGGAAGGCCAATGGCATCTTGGCCTGGATCAGGAATAGTGTGGCCAGCAGTCTAGGGATGTCATTCTCCCCCTGTACTTGGCACTGGTGAGGCCTCACCTCCAGTACTGGGTGCAGTTCTGGGCCCCTCACTTCAAGAAGGATCTGGATGTGCTGGAGCAGGTCCAGAGGAGAGCGACGAGGCTGGGGAAGGGACTGGAGGGAAAGTCTGATGAGAGAGGTTGAGGGAGCTGGGGTTGTTCAGCTTGGAGAAGAGGAGACTCAGGGGGGACCTCATCACTCTCTACAACTACCTGAAGGGAGTCAGGTGGGGGCCAGGCTCTTCTCCCAGGCAACCAGTGCCAGGACGAGAGGGCATGGCCTGAAGATGTGCCAGGGGAGGTTTAGGTTGGATCTTAGGAAGCACTTCCTCACAGAAAGGGTGATTAGACACTGGAATGGACTGCCCAGGGAGGTGGTGGAGTCGCCATCCCTGGAAGTGTTTAAGGAAAGATTGGATATGGCGCTTGGTGACATGGTCTAGCTGATGTCATGGTGTTGGGTCATAGGCTGGACCTGATGATCTTGGAGGTCTATTCCAGCCTCAGAAATCCTGGGATTCTGTGACCAGTTAGCAGGCTGGCTCCTTTCAAAAAGCAGTTTCTTCAATTCTTCTGACTTCTTCTTAGAGTAGCTTGTGGGAGTATTTATGGTGGGTTTATTTTACACAGCAGTAGTTTGGTTCATTTTTCTGAACTTGCCCTGACACTGGAGTTTGGTAATGCACTTGACCTCCATGGAAAAGTGTGAGTGTGTCAGGAAGTGGGGGACATATATGCTCCCCACTTCATTATTACCTCATTGCCATCTCTGCTGCCGTGTTACTAAGGGATGTGGGAGCTTGCACCCTCTTCAGAGCCTTCAGGCACAGCTGTGTGTTGTACACCTGACAGGCACACACTGTTTTTCTCTCATGGACCTGTTTTGCCCAGTGCTTCCCTTGTTTTGTTGTTTGGGATTTTTTTTTCCTTCTGCCACCTTTTTCCTGTTTCTTTTTTCCCCTTTCTTGCTCACACACATGCAGAAAGCATTGTTTATTTTCTGTCTTGCCCCTTGTGTTTTCTCTCCATATTTTCTTTATTTCTGTCTTGTATTAATTTTAATCCCCTTCCCTGGAAGTCAGGCTGCAGGGGGAGTTTTCAGTATCATGGCTTTGAAACAAACCTATTGGGATCTGTAATGGACGATGAGATGCTAGCAGAGCGATGTAAGAGCATATCACTGACATCCCTGAAATTTGAGAAAGTAAAAGCAATTTCTAGGTGGCGAGTGGAAAATCAGGGGTTCTGCTAAAGGAAGATAGACAATATAGATACTTCTTGGGGTTTTGTTCTTTAGAAAAGTTTAAATAGATTATCTTTCTCTTCTTCTTAATAGCTATATCACAAACTAATCTCTTCTGTTGATTTCTTCCACACAAACCAAACACATAAACAAGGTTGCTTAAGGTGGAGAAAAAGCTAGGGTTTTGGAGCACATCCAAACCACTAGGAATCATTCACTTTCCTTTCAAATGCACCATTAGTAATAGAGCTCTAAATCAATGAAAGGTCTAAAATTAGATTATATTCCTGAGATCAGATGTGAATCACAAGTTAATCATATTTTCTTTTATTACCACTGTCTTTACCCTTTTATTTTATCCTGAGAAATTAGGTTTCTGACTTGAAAACAGAGTGAACTGTGAAGGCATGAAACCCTGCTGGGTTAGACCACACCATATCACCTGTGGATGGGGTCCCAAAAATCCTTTGTTTTGGAGGTTCAAGTTGCATCCCAAACTGAGCTCGAGTGATTTATCAGTTAGTACTGCACCTTTCTCTCCCCTAGCATTCATTCTGATGTTTCAAGTAGCTGTTTTCTTAAATTAATGAGAAAACGTTACTGCTAAAGCTTGCTAAATAAGGTTGAAAAACCACTCTAAAAGTGACAGCAAAGAATTATCTCTTGACTGTGGCACGAAGCTCGGGGAATTGTATTCTCAATCGCTATGTATTTAGCTGAAACTTCGGTGAAATGCAGCCGGGTCTGAAAGCAGAGGTGTGAGGTGACCTGCGAGATGGGTGTGCGAGTGAGCTGTGTAAGCATGTAGATGATGTGTATCTGTTCATATGAAATGGCAGCTGTAGGGCCTAAGTTTTCTTGCAGATGGTGCCAGCTTTAGTCCCAGATTTGTGTGTGTGATACTGCAGAACCATGATTGTGTACTTGAGAGGTGACGCTGGCATTGTGCCTGTGTGTGTGTTTCTGGGAGAGGTGTGTCTTGGTGGATGTGTTTCTGGCTGGTTATAGTTGAAGTACAATGCTGACCTGAATCTGTGGATGCAACAAACACTACGGACAATATAGGTATACAAAAAAGGTATAACAAATAAGTGGTTTGCTTATAGGATAAAGACTTACATGACCAAAACTGATGGCATTGCAGGAGGGGAACGTGCAGAGCCCCTTGCAGAAGATGTGCATGCTTAGTGGGAAAGTCCTCAACACCTCACTGTCTGACATGCCTTAACTATTCTCTCTGCTGCTGATCAAGCTTCAGTATCTTGTGCATTTGAAGGAAAGACTGGGTATGTATGGCAATAGGGTGGTGACCACGTGTGCCAGCTACATAAACCCCTTATGAATGAAGGTTCGGGTCATCACAGAGCTGCATTTTGGTTCAGTACGCTTCTGTGGCAAAGTATGTGAGGGTGGGCAGCACGTGATGGCTCAAGTCTTGTGTTTGTGATCAGAGGGAGACAGGTGTATATAAAAAGGCTCCTCCACCTTTCCTCTGTGCGGTTGCAGCACTTGCCAAGGTGTAATTAGTGGGACTCTCATGTTTCAGGACAGACTATTGAGCAGCTGCTGAAGTGCTAGCTCAGTTGGTAGCCTTAAAACAAAACATCCCTTGTTTCTCATCACCACTGTGAAATACTGCTTTCCTGAACCTTGGCTTTGCCCCTGCAGCTCTCAAGATAGGCAAAATGTGAGATTTTTTTTTCAATGTTGTATTCTTATAGGTCTGTTTAATATCTGTTACCAATTTACTGTGCCACTTCAATGAGACTTTGCTTTTTCCATCTCCTCTATAGAGCTGATTACTCTGTTCATGTTGGTTTTGTTTTCGTTTTTTTTTCAAAGGAAACTGCAAGTGAAGAAGCTGAGTGTTTGCTTCAGCTGAAGAGAGTATTTCCCAAGTCCTAGTGGGAAAAGGAAAAAGAGAACCAGAGGATGTTGCTACTAGGTATGTACATGACAGGAAGCCATGACTAGCAGTCTGATTGTCAACAGGAAACAAAAACTCACAGCCGATGTGATGCTGCCATACAATACACTTTCTGTGTCACGTTGCCTGATGGACTTTGTGGCCTGGAGATCAGTGTATATCTACATGAGATACTTTCCTGCCTGTTCATCTGCTGGAGTTTGAAGCATTCTGCACCTGGTTAATCTGCTTTGCTGGAGTTGACAAGCCCTGGGGTTTTTTTTCCTTGACACCTGCTCCTGTAAAGATCTTGAACAGCTTTGGGGAGAGAAGGGTGCCTGTGAGCAACCTTCACCATCCGGCAGCTGAGTGATCTTCAGACCCCAGGCAGCTTTGAGGTGTCTTGGCTGTTCAGTGCTCTGCAGATATGAACGCTGAGCTTTTCTGGCACGTTCTCATATTGGCCTGGTTGCTCTCACCATGCTAGTACATGGGAAAGAAGACTTCCTCTCAGACATAGCTTACATCATCCTGGAACTGGTCATTGCGGTGCTGGCCATCCTGGGGAACATCCTGGTCTGCTGGGCAGTCTATTTGAATAGCAACTTGCAGAACGTCACCAATTATTTTGTGGTGTCCCTGGCTGCTGCTGACATTGCTGTGGGTGTGCTGGCAATCCCCTTTGCCATCACCATCAGCACTGGTTTCTGTGCCTTCTTCTATGGCTGCCTTTTTATTGCCTGCTTCGTCCTGGTCTTGACTCAGAGTTCGATCTTCAGCCTCCTTGCTATTGCCATTGACAGAATCATTGCGATCCGCATACCCCTCAGGTAAGCACGGCTTGGCCGGGTGGATGGGATGGGCCTATGTCGGTGAGGGATGAACATCAGTAAAAACAACAGATCAGGAGATGAATCAAGGAATTAAAAGCACTTTTCCCCTTATAATATGAAAAAAAACCCAAAACCCCACAACTTTTCTAGGTCTTGAAGGCTGCCTTGGCTGCTGGATTTTCTGGTTGCTTCTTTTTCCACTTCTTCTCTGCCCTCATATGGTGTGTGCCCATGGCATCTCAACAGTGCTGCCTGGGAGCTGCCATTCCATATTTAGACAGAATTGTGCAGTAACCTCAGTAACCTGTGCTCTGAGCTGCAGCCAACACCACCAGAAGAATCACTGTAGGAAAATGGAGCTAAAGTAATACATGGTAGAGGGCAGAAATGGGGTGAGATGAACTTGTCTCCTTCCCCATGGGAAGAATGGGGGACTCTGGCTGCAGCTGTAGCAGCAGGGCTGTGGAGAGTGGATGGGATTTTATCTTGGGGATCCATTAAATGTAAAGGAAGGAAAAGCAGCAGGCTATGAAGAAATGGGCCTTAGGAAGATTTGGACGAGCTTAGACACTGTGTCTGGAAGAAAAGCAAGTATTAGATCAAGTCAGAGGCTTGTCCCAGCTCAGACCCGCAGATGCGGTCTCTAGAGTTTAAAGGAAGAAAAGCACATTTCAATATTAGAGCTTGAAAGATGAATATGACTAGCTGCTGCTTTGTGTTCAACTAGGGAGGCTGACATGGGACAAGGGGAAGTTTTGCCACACACACAGGAGCTGCTACTTGGTTCAGTTTTCCAGAAGCCCATTGTTGTGATGGGATGTATCTGACAGTGGGCACAAAGCAGCATTGCATGTTGTGGGCTGGGTTTGAGTGCTGTGTGGCAATGCTTCCGAGTCATGCAGTAAGTGTGAAAGGTGCAGAAGCAGCTCCGGGAGAGGCCAGTGCAGGCAGAGTATAGGAATCTCTTTCCTTTCCATCTTATTCTTAGGAGGATGCAGCACACTCTCAGGAATGGAGAGACTTGCTTCCTATCCTGAACAACAAATGTGGCTGCAAAAGTGGAACAGATTTCTAATTGTTGTGTTCTCAAGTTTGAGTTTTTGGACATCCTCCCTCCTGTTGAGCTCACATCACTTGTGTTTGACCTGTGCAATTTAGGTTTGTCTCTTGTGAATACTTTGGTCAGCCAGCACTTACGCTGATTATCACAAACCTCCCATTCAAAGAGAGAAAGCATTCTTTTCCCTAGACCTTTGCATGTGGACCAGTGCAGCATAGTCTGTCCTGAAGCCTTGCTTCAGCAAGCTTGTGCTGCTCTTAACATTACCATTAATTGTTGGTTTCCAAACCTGTGGTTGTACCTATTACAGACTCTACTTTTTATGTGTTTGTAAGGAATAACTATTCTATTCCATTGTGGAGAAATCTCTGTTTATATTAATTACCTATAAATTGGACTGTCTCCACTTTTCTACAGTTCTTTGTGTAGATGATTTCAGTTTAGAAACCAAAATAATGATAAATTGTACAAAGAAACATCTGTAGACTAGCCCTTGGGAGCTGGCCTCTGAAATGACTTTGAGAAGGGCTAATATGTTTAATTCATCTCTCATGAGCTAACTCTGAAGCCTTTTGCTGATATTTTAAGTGCTCTTATTGCTATAGGATGACTTGCCAGGAAAAGGATTTTTAAAATCTGGATTTCTGCCCATTTTGGGGGCTATCACTGTAATTATATTGTCTTGAAAATTTAATTTCTTGGAATAGTCAATGTAAAGAGTCTTATTTTTCTACTTCATCAGTGCTGGGCAGGGTACCGATGTCTGAAAAAACAGAGCACACCACTGTTCCTGAGGTGGAAGAGGGAGTTGACTGGATGCAGAAACCCATCAGTGCATCCATAGGTTCCTCCCCCTCCCTGTCCTCTGCTGGTTTGTCCTTTTACAGTAGGAGTGAAAACTTGACAATTGTGTTTCCCCTTATGAATTTATGGATGAATAAGCATTAGATTTATAGCCTCATACATGCTGAGAAACTGAAAGCTAATTAGCTGAAGAGGGAAATCTGGTATGATTCGGATGGCTCACATCCTCATTTTTTTCTTTTCTACTATCTTATTGTCTCAAAAATGTGTCAAACCATTGGAAGGGAAGTTCAGCCACTAAAGATGCAACATTTTCACTCAACCTTTAATGCTTCTTCTGTCCTTCTCAGAGGACAAGAAAGGTAACATGAGGCATTCCTAATATTCATTAGATGAATGTTCTTAAGGTCCTAAGTCAGACTTCCTTTACTTGAGTGAAACCAAAAAGAGACAAAACTATTTTTTCCTTCTTTTTTTTTTTTTTAACTGTTTCATGTTTGATTTGTCCTAAAGAAGGTAACTTCATGTCTCGGTGACATCAGGGGATGTGTATTCCCACACAAATAAACTGTCAATATTAAGGAGGCAGAAGAATGTGATTTCTGATGTTGCTTGGTTTCAGACACCTTAGACACCACATAACAAGAATTATCTTTGGAATGATTCTTTTGTGGATAAAAGACCCTCCCCAAAAAAATTGCAATGATAAAAGATTTCTATAGGTTTAACTTAAAAATACATAGAAACTGATTTGTGAACATTTTATGAGTTCTGTCTTTCAGATGATTAAAACATTGTATAGAATTTGATAAACTTTTCAAAAGTTCTCAAGCACTTTGTTGAATTCTGCAAGGTTTTACACAAATGGGAACACTTTTATTATTGCCACGCAGGTGGCAATAAAACACTGCCAAGGAAGAGAGTCCATGCAGTTGTTCAGTATAGGATAAAATCCAGACTGTCTCTCTAACATGGCAGGTACCTGAAAACCTGCGTTCACCAGTATAAAACCCCTGGGTGTTCTAAACAACACTGGCTGCAAGTCTGAGCCCCAGGATGAAGCTATGGGCCAAGAACAATTGCCGCAGGCTCTTTGGTGCCAGCGAATGCTCCATGGGCACAGTGCCCAGCCACGTGTTCTTGTGCAGGTATTTGTGGCAAAGATACTCCCATGGTGAAGGACAGGTAGCTCCCATGCACTGGAAAGAGAGGAGAAATTTTTCTTCCCGTAGCCAAACTGAAAGGTTTTCTTAGGCAAGTCATACAGTGCCAGCTACAGTAATATGCTGAAGTGCAGACTTTTCTCTGGTCACAGTAGCTTGGGAGATGACTGTGTAAGCCACCAGGATGCTTCTCTGGGAAAGCATTGCTAAGGTGCTACACTTTGTGCAGGAATCATCATCTTGATGACACAGAGTTTAGGCCAGGGACCCAGAGCATCACATCCTCAGCCAAGTGATTCTGGTCAGCACAGATGTGTTGTGCATTCACCCAGGGCAGCTGCTCTCCTGGAGTCAGTTTGCCAGCCTAATGGTTGGGAAAGCAGCAGGGCAGGTGAAATAATTTTGGGGAAAACATCCACATTTTCATGTATTTGCACAAGTGCTTTATTTTAATAGAGGAGTCGGGTGACCCTATCCACACAGCCAACTCCACCATGAGTGTCCCTGTGCTCTGCACTAATGTTCTTTGTGCCTGGAATTTCACGAATAGAAGTTGTTGTTTGTGTAGCAAGTCCAGTATTTCCAGGAAGCACGGGAACTGCTTGTGCACAGACAATCCAGTGCTGTCTGGACACATCAGACGTGCTACAAAGTCACCTGCCAACTATGCAGGACATGGTCTGTAGGTGTGACCAGCTCCTTTCAGCAGGCTGTGTCTCCTGCACAGGTGCCAGCAGCTCACAGTACATGTAATGCTTCCTGGAAGTCCTGAACTTACCATGTAGAGCTGTATAGCACTGGGGATACAGAAAGTAGCTTTGGCCTGGCTGCTGTGAGCCTAGGAAGATGCACACTGGTGCACAAATTCTTCAATGCCAGCCTGGTGACGTGTCTAAGAGGACAAAAAGAATGAGTCAAGGAAGGTCCGTCTGGACAGTAACCCTACCTCAGCCAAGACAGCCAGAGGTGTCTCATGTGGATCCTGGAAATCAAGCTCTCTCAGATGAACGAGCACTTTTCAGTGGGTACGTGGCCAACACAGTGCCACATACTGTGTCATGAAATGCTGTGAGCATTCCCACTTAACCCTTGGAGATACTGAGCAAAATGTTACAAGAATGCACTCACTGGTACGTTGATAATTGCCGCTGCCAGCACAATACACTGAGCTAGAAAGCAGGCAGCTTCTTGGGTTAAGTGCTGTTCCTAAGCCTTGTAAAGTTTGTTGCATGGGAATCCCTAGAGGGTAAGAGGGAGGGAGAAGTCAGGGGGTGTTTGCCTGGAGCAGTAATGAATATATTTTTAGTGGAAGGGAAGGGACATCTTCTAGTCGTGGGATAACAGCTGCACAATTTCAGAATTCCTCTGACAAGATGTAGCCAATTCCAGGGCTGCAGGGTTTTGAGGTTTGTTTTTTGTTTTTCCAAGCTTCAAGTGCCTTCAGCCAATCTCCTGCTCCCTGAATGTACTTTTCCAAGCACAGATGCTGTTTTGCTGTGTTGATGAGGTCTGAATGTGAGCAGCTTGCTGCTACCATCCATGATGTGCCCTTAGCATCCCCTAAGTATTAAGCAGGGTCCACTACTTGCTGGAGGAAGTTTTCTCTCTCAGAATCGACTGAATCTCTCCCTCATTTCTACAAGGAGGATTTCAGTGTATTTTGGGTACTGGGAATTGTGTGGTTGGCTCCCTCACTCCCTCTTTTCTGACTTTGAAATGTAACTGAGGAAGAGAGACTCAAGCCTGCCGGCTTTTGTGTGGAGCCAGTTTTTTTCCAAGGCCCGACAGCAGGGATTTAAAACACATGCAGGATGTCCATTCTGTACTGAGCCTGGCAAAAGTAGCCTCTCTCCTCCCCTGTCTTGAACTTACATTGGGATAGGAGCATGAACCTGTGGGAGTGACTATTTCATTGAGAGATGGAAAGATTTCTATGGCTTGTTGGATTATTTTTTTTTTTTAATGTTTGTTTGCTGAGAGAATTCTAGGGACAGAGGGAGAAGGAGCACTGGGTAAACACTGGGAGCCCAGCAATACCGTTGTCCGATCGCAGACACATGGGGTCATGTAAAGTGTGGGACCCAAGCTGGACAATGTGGGAATCCGGCCATCTACTTTCCATGCTTAGCTTTACCAAGGGAAGGAAATTGTGTTGAAATGTTAAACTGTTGCCATGATTCACATTTTCAGAGAGAAGAACTGCTGGAGTCAGCTCAGGACTCGCAGTAACCTGTGAGGCCTTGGGAACTGGCCGATCTTTCAAACAAAACAAGATCCCTGGCTGCACTGTCAGATTCTTACCATGTTGCTTATTGTCTCTTTCAACAGATCTTGGAGAAATAACTGCTAAGAGCGCTGGCTTCAGCCAGGCATATCAATACCTCCACCATTGAAGTCCCCTTCGGTGTGTGCAGTGCTGTTGATTAACCAGGCTGCAAGATCTATGTGCATGACCAAGTGGGCTGGTGGAGTGAAGGAACACAGATGAAAACTGTATTAATTTCCCTGCTTTTCTGTTACCTATTCACTGCCGAAAGCAAAGGGGAGGGAGATAACTGGCAGACAATGTCACCATGGAGTCAGTCCTTGCTGTGCCATGCTGAGTGGGTTCTGCACAGCAGTTCAAAGGCCTGTCTGAAGGAGCAGGTGCCTTTCTTGCTGTCTTCTGGGCCACTGGAAAGTTGCTTGGGTGTCAGGGGCTTGTTGGATGATACTGATGTAATTCTCATTTCCTCTTCTTTCTAGGTACAATGGCTTGGTGACTGGCTCTCGAGCTAAAGGTATCATTGCCATCTGCTGGGTATTATCTTTCATCATCGGCTTGACACCAATGCTAGGCTGGCACAATCGCTCCCAAATCGAAGAGCTGGGTTCCAATAAGTCCTCTCCCATCAACTGCAGCAACAGTATGGTGGCATGTCTCTTTGAGGCTGTGGTCACCATGGAGTACATGGTCTACTACAACTTCTTTGCTTGTGTGCTCTTGCCTCTCCTACTCATGTTTGGTATCTACTTGAAAATCTTCATGGCAGCCCGGCGACAGCTCAAGCAGATGGAGAACAAGATGGTACACGGGGAACGTTCTCGCTCCACCTTGCAGAAGGAAGTCCATGCAGCTAAGTCTTTAGCCATCATTGTCGGGTTATTTGCAGTCTGCTGGCTTCCACTACATATTATTAACTGCTTTACCCTTTTTTGCCCAAATTGTGCCCATGCTCCTCTCTGGCTGATGTATCTGGCTATTATCCTGTCCCATGCCAATTCGGTTGTAAATCCCCTAATTTATGCATACCGAATCAGGGAGTTCCGATACACCTTCCGTAAAATTATCAGCCAGCATATCCTGGGCCGGAAGGAGCCGTTCAAGGCAGGAACAGCAAGCTCTAGGACTTCCACTCATGGTGGAGATGCAGAGAATGCCAGCATACGAATCAGTGAGTATGCGTTAGAGGTATATGCCAATGGGGAGATCCACAGGGATCCTGAAAAGCAGGACTTAAACAAATGCAAAGCTGGCTTGGAATGGCACCAGAATGGAAATGCTCTGGATGTGGAGACAAATGGGCATCTCCCACATTCCTGCAAAAATGGGATTCTCTCAGATGCACGCATGAACAGGGAGCTTCACAGTGAAGAGCTAACTGATGCACAGGTGTCTTACTCAGACCTGGAGAGAGCAGCCTTCGCAGCAGCTGATGTCTCCTGATGAGACTTTCAAAGTCTTCCTGGTAGAATTAAGTTCTTTTTTTCATTGGTGACCTCTACCATGGCAGAAAGGGAGGTTGGGGGGCGGGGGGAGAGGTGTGTATTCAGATCGCTGTGGAGAAAGGGGTCCCTACCCAGAACTGTTAGGACGATCCTAAATACTAGACTGGAGAAAAGCCAAGAGACCATTGAAATGGACTAAGGAAGGAGAGACACGTTACCCATTGATGACCTGTCACCAAGAGCTGTGCCAAGGTCAAAGATGGCATTCCAAGTTCAGCACTGGGAGACCCTGCTGATTCAGGGCACATCATGACGTTATGCTGTACTGTGTTTCTGTGGTTGTGTGTCGTTTTGCTGTCTTTACCACGAGAAATAAAAGCATGGCTGAAAGTATTCACTGAGTTGCAAAGAGCAACAGGGAAGGGGCCTTTCAGTGCTTTGGCCCTGCAACAAACAGAAGGGGGATAGCAACATCTATTGGTCAGGAAGGATGCCAGCAGCTGCTTGGAGAGGGATTTACCTGATGGGAACTTAGGATACTTTTGACCATGGCATTTTGTCTTTCAGTTCATGCTCATAAAGCTTATACTGCAGCAGGTTGCTCAAATGTTTGGGTTTTTTTCTTGTCTCGATAAGATTACTTTAAGTTATAAAGGAAGGGCAAGAACTTGTATCCATTCCCTGAGTGTTCAGTGTTACAGCTGCACAAGGCAAATATAACCTCATAGCTGTCCACTTTGTCTAGCAAATAATGAAATAATTACACCAGAGTCTGTCATATGGATTTCCATTAGGAAAAGGGCTGTTAGCAGGACTTGGTGCTGCAGATCATAGACAAGCGGGCCAGGCTGTGGTCTGTGTCACCAGGGCGGTTGTGGCCCGAGGTGTTGTGAAGAGCTGTCACGTGTGTGAGCTGTCTGTAGGCTGGTAGGCATTGTCTGCTTTCCACCCCAGTCTCTGTGCTTGTCCTCTTGAGCTCCTAGAATGCAGATTATTTCCGTGGCCCCAGATCTGTGTGAGGGGAGCTAATTTTCCATATTTTGGTTGGTTTTATCCTCACTCAAAAGGCTGTGGGATTTTTTAATTCTTTCTTGGTGTAGAGCGGAACACACACAAATACCTAACACTTATTTTTGGAATTCCAATAAGCTCTATTTAAACACCTTTCTCCTGTGATTTCAGTTTTTTTCCTGATGTGCTTTACTGTGAAGCCAGATGTGTCCCTGTGGTGCAGAGGCCAATAGAGCTGGGTCTGTCTGGTTAGAAGCTGCTCCTGCTCTGAGAAGCTGGAAGGTGTCAGTGGTAGTGGCAGTCAGCTTAGAAACTGCAGCAGTCTGTCTCTCTGTGAGAACAGGCACATCTGTGCTGAAACGAGTGTATGCACTGATGCAGTTTGCTGTAGAGGTGTTTCACAGCAGGTTGATTATTTTCTGGATCGTTTATGAAGCCCTGGTAGCTCAAGGACAGCAGAATGGCACATCAGCTTGAATTCTGCCTAAATATTGTCTGGTTTTTGTTTTCTGGACAAATAATCCATGCCCAGTATCACCAGCCTTCTGGAGAGACAAGCATTAATGATCCTACTGGAAAACTCAAAGTCTGGTAATTCCAGGGATCTGAAATTTATTCCCTAGCTGAAAACATCAGAAATATCATTCCCCAAACCTGTCTCCTCCTCATGTCTGTCCACTGACATTTCAGAAGCCAAATAATCTCCTTTTCAGAACGGAATGGGGAGCTGGATTTTGATATTTGAGGAAGAGCAGGTTAGGTTTGTCTGTTCTTAGTCAACATTTATTTAAAATATTGTGAACTATTAAAATGAAAAGTCAGTTTTATTTGAGGGGAATTTTCTTTTTGCCAGTCTACCTACATGAAGGTGCATAGTAGTTTATAATGCTGAACGTGTTCAGGTGTGTAACTGCTCCAGGCTAGCATAAAGCTTACTCTGAGATGGATAAAAAGATGTGGTTGCAACCACAATCCTTAGCAGAAAGACAGGCAAGTTTGTAGAACAATAGACTTCACAGTTTAATCGAATTGCTGCTTTCTTGGCACAGCTCTTCCATGTAGTCTAACGTCAGAGGAGTGGATTATCGCTCCAGCACCATTAACAAACACTGAGCCATTTCCCTGTGACTGACGTCATAGGTAGTTCCTCTGTAGGGTGACTTGGAATCTTGTTACTCTTGATCTTGATGGAATATTTCTATAGGTTATTTGTGGGATGGCTCCTCTGACCTCCTGTAACAGTGGCAGAGGAACTCAGTCAGGAAAATGGGGGTCTGATCTCTCCAGGCCTCAGCTGGGAGCTAAAATGTTTCTAAGAATAACACAAGATTACATCCGGTATTCATGTCAATAACAATTAGGTCCACAAAGAAGCAGAACAGGGAAGGAAGTGTGGGAAAATACCAGCGTTGCTCATGTGCTGGAACACACGCAAGTGCAGAAGTGTCTCCTGTTGAGCTTTAGTGGCCATTGTAAAGGGATGCTTTATGCCACATGGCATCAGACTTTCAACGCCTGATGTGAGTTGGTTGCTTTCTATTGTTTCCTCAACTTCTTCACACTCAATTATGGCAGCCTCTTGCTTGGTTGCCACAAGAATCAAGTTGATCTATGTTGATGCGACAACTTAGGTTTGTCCCTCTGGAAAACTTCCCTGCGCAACCAGATCATCATGCAAGCTAATTGAAATTAGCTTTTCTGTTGCCATTTGAGATGCTTCCAAGTGTGTCCAGTTCCTTTCAATATTAGTGACCCAGATTTGAAAGGAAAAGGGTGTATGAAGGGGCCAGGGAATGTGTGCAGGAGGAAGAGCAGTGGGGGTAAGGAGGAAGTATGTTTTATATAGAATTAAAAGTCTGTATTCACAGGAAGGAAGGGATGGCAATTGCACCACATGCTGTGTGCCTTCTGGCAAACATATGTCTGAGATGGACCTTCAAAAGATGTTTCCAAAGAAGTTGTTGGGGGAAGCATGAACCTTTTGAACAGAATGTTGGAATTCTTATTTCTTGTTTCCTAGGGGTTGTGATTTTAAGGCTTTCTTTTTTTAAAAGAAAAAAAGAAGCTATAGGGTCCCATCAGTGAAGTGCAGCCTTTCCTTCTGGCAGTGCTCTCCACCCTTGGAAACAATACTTCCATTCCAAACTGCATAGGGCAGGGATCATTAGAAAAGTGAAAGCTAAATAATTTTTTTCCTAACCTCTCCATTCATATCCCCATTTTCATTCCAGCTGGAGAATGTTTAGCTGTTGAAATATAGCTGTTCTGGATAAACAAAGATGCTACCAAGACAAAGGGAAGAATAAGGTGATCATCAGGAGAGGCTGGGGAAGACCTCCTTGGGAATCCAAGGTGCAGTGAGTCCAGAGAGTAAAAAGCTGGGGTAAGAAGAGACTAATTTCATTGAACTGGAACATCTTACTAAAAATGGCTCAAGACCAATAGTGATATGGTTCTTCATTTGTCATGAGGGCCTTCTATGAATTTCACCATTCCTTGGAGACTCCTAGGCTCCAGGGTTTATTTGCTTTATAGGGTTTTGGAGAAAGGTTGATCAGTTGCCAGGAGTAATTTTGCCAAGAGTTCTTGTGGCCGTCTCCTCGATAGGGTGCTGCTTTTTGTGTGTGCAAATACGTGTACTTACAGCTTTGTCCTGCAAAGTTTCTTTTGGATCAGTGATAATGTCAAAACTCTGTGCAAGCTGGAACTCAGCTCTATAACATGGATATAGAAAAGTCTCTAAGGTGTGGGAGCTGACTGAAGACTTAGATGGGAAATCCTGGTGGTAAAGGAAGATCTGTAGGGTGGGTGTTGGGGATTATTTCAGGGGGAGCAGGAATGTGCTGTGAGAGGTGCTGGGGATTGCACAGGTGATGCTGGCATGAGACCAAGGTGTGACTTGCTGAGGAAGGACTCTGGGAAGGATGCAGAGTCTTACAGCTCTCCTGGGGTCACTGCAGAGGATCATCCTTGCCTGACACGTGCAGAGGCTTGACTTCATGTGGTCTGTAGATTTGACTGAGGTAGAGATGGTTCTTATGGCTTATCACCTTTTCAGATACATTGTCTTATTTCATGATCGTGTCCAGGTGTAACAAAAACCCTTCTGCTTTATCAACATGAGCCCTACCTAAAACCAAATTACTCCAACCATGTTCTGTGGGAAGGACAAGCATGCTGTATCAGGGCTGCAATGTGTCAAAACTCTACTGTACTCTCGAGTGGAGTTTGCTAAATTTAGCTGCCAAATAGTCCGTTCTCTCCCGATTAGTTTTGGGCATCAAACTGCACTGAGTCATACCGGATTTTTTTTTCTTTCTAGCTCTCAGCTTTTGGCCTTCTTTACAGTAAAACGCATCAAGAGTAACTAATATCACACCAGTTCCTCATTTGCATGAGCAGTGACTAACCCTGACAGGATGAGAATCCCCAGACTGGGGCAGTATTGTGTTTAACTCCCTATTTGGCTGCTGGGACTATTCACACAAGGATGTATTCAAATCAAGACTAGAACCTCTTGTTCTGAGAGCATCCTTGGCTTCCCTGGCCTTGTCTCAGGAGCTGGTGTTCCTGCCTCCTGCCCTGTGGAGCAGCTGTCTACGTGGTCTGCAAACCAAGACACTATCAACACCTTGCTGCACATGCTGTCACTATAAAACAATTACTCTTTTAATTTAAATGTTTTATGAATATAGTTGTTGTTTTCCCTCTGTTTGTCAGTTACCAGTGGGAGGGGAGGGAAGGGGTGGGAGGATTTGTGCATGCAAATGTATTTAAAGTGCATTGACCAAAGGTTTTTTGAATCTGTGAAGTTTTCATATCTGTGAAGTCATCAGACTGCTGGGCAGTGAGGAGCCACTGGTGCTGCTGAGTCTGTCTTGGTTACATTTCTTAATAAGCATTAAAATAATAAAATATATTTGTAAAAGAGAGTGTGAGTGCCTTTGTCCCAGGAAGATCTGGCTGGCTGGCCTTTTTTGCACAAGTGTTTTCTTTTTATTAGCTTTTTCCATAGATTGAGACTTCCAGAGAGCTCTCTCCCTGGCACTGCCTATTCTTTTGCAAAAGATATTAGCATGGACTAAGCCTGACAGACCAAGACGGACTAGAAGGCCCCTCACATCTCTGACACCGTGGGATTTGTCATCTTGGCAATAAGAGGAACCATTTCCATCTGTGTACTGGACACAAGGTAGAGCACTGTATTTGCCCAAACCACTGCAGTGTCAGGAATGGTGTGCTACATGGCAGGACCTGAAGGGTCCCATAACTGGACCACAAAACAACTCTGCCCGCTGTAACTGGAGCATCCCAGCCTGCTGGGTTTCCTTCCACGTGGCCCTGCCAGTGCACCTCAGACTTCCTTGTAAGACCACCAAAATTTCAGACCTCTGTTCTGTTCTGCCAATGCCACTCAGGCTGAGCTAGCCCCAGCCTGATGTCAGCCAAATTGGTCTGAAAATGGAGGCAGTGAATCTAGATGCTGCTGTGGTGTCTCTCAAGCCAATTCTGAGCAACACTGACAGGATGAAGCAGGAGTAATTTCCAGGTTTTTCCAGCTGGCAGCTACTAAATGTGTGTGAGGTTAGTGAAAGTCTGTACAATCCAGGAACATTTGGAAGTGATAAAATTAAAGTTCACCAGATAACCATCAACTACTGGTCATTCCCTCTTTTGATTCCATTTACAGCTGGGCTAAAGGCCTTGCTGAAAGCCCCAGTTTGTGGAGAGGTGCTGGCACCCTGGTGCTCTGTGGCCAGCTGTGCTCGAGCTGTTCAACCAACTGTGTAATTGAAAAGCTTTTTGATTATTTTTTTTTCCCCTCCTTTCACAAACACTGTGCATTTTGTTCTGCAGCATCAAAGGCCAGAAGCTTGGAGGAACAATGGGTGTCTGCAGGAGCCCAGGGGGAACAATGGGAGTACCTGGCCCTGGGAAGAAAGCAAGTATTTTAAAGAACAGAGAGAGCTCCCAGTTTAACACAATTGGCCTGATCTGGAAGTCTCTGCCCAAAGATCCACACCTTGGCTTAGTCACTCAGAAAAACTAGACTTTGCAGGGCTTTTGCTGTAGACTAAGAGCTGTCTGAGGATAATATAGCTCAACAGTTTAATATTTACTGCAGCACTGGGGAACTGATGAGACTTTGAATAGTGAAGTAGGATGGGGCTGTGGAGGATAGTGTTTTCCCTCCTAAGGGCTAGATAATGTTTTTGGTTAAAAAGCTTTTCACAGTATTTAAAGCAGCAGGATCTTTCCTTGCCACTTTTGCCTCCAGATAGGAAGCTTTTGCTCATAAGAATAGTACATACAAGTGCCTGCTGTTCTCTTGACCATCATGTGTTTCAGGGAGAAGTTTTGGGGAGTTAAAAGATCCAAGCATCTTTTCTGAGGCCCTGTGGACCTCATAATTTACTTTTACAGGAGGATTCCCACTGTCTTGCATTTGACTGAAGTGACCAAGTGAGAAGTGAGATTCCCCATGCATTTGTTCAGGGGAGGGAGAGAGAATTCCACGAGCTTGAAGTGATCCTAGGAGTAATCCACCTCTCTGATGACTCACTTCAGGTTGGAGTTTCACTGAACAGTAAGTGGCACTGTATTTCTCCCTGACTTCCCAATCTCCTCTTCAGTGCTGTTCTGAGAAGACAGGGGGGTACTTCTGAATTTTGGAGATACTTCCTCAGAAATGACCCAGTGGATGGGGCTGTTGGAGGGTTTTTGGCTGTAAGATGCACCACTCTTACAAGCACAATCATTTCTCTGTTGTGTGCAGCAGTCGCTGCTGAGAACCTGCAGAGTGACAGGAAAGTGCTACTCAGATCTCAGAAAAACAGAAATTTGTTTCAATAATTGGAGTCCTTGCTGCGCGTCAAAGAAAGTGATCTAAGCCAAGTTTGAGTCTGAGTAGCATGGTGATTTTTCAGCAAGTGAAAGGCGAGGGCTGGGAAAAGAGCTTTGAATATGCAAGTTCAGAATAAACTGTGCAAAGATGAGGTTATTTGGAGTGCAGATCCATACTGTGTGGTCTGAATCTGTTGCACTGAACTCCGAACCTGGGACTGTGGTTTTGGGGAGTGTCCAGCTGCAGTCCAGAGAGGTGACTGCAACTTCTACAGAGCTCAGGGCGGTCTTTAAACCTGCTAGCTTGGACACTGATGGCACTGGAGCTGATATTGCTCAGGCTTTGTTTGCCAAGGATGTACCCAGAGGCCTAGGCAGCTCTTATTTTTTGCCTTACCTAAGGCAAAGAGATTTGATAACAGCTCATAATGACAGTGAAGAAAATCCATGTGCATGGGGCATCTTGCTGCCTCAGCTGTTGATGAGGTCATGGGGATGCCTTTTGGGCTGGTATTAGTCCAGGGTATTACTTCTAAATGGGAGTTAAGCATATCTCAGCTGGATACTTAGTGTTGCTGGAGAATTTGCAGCTCTATCATTTGGGCAATTGGCATCATCTGGGCTGTGAAAGCTTGTGCTGTGCTTTTGGAGTTCCCAGAGATGCAAGGGTCTTGTGCAGTGTGGTGATTGCATCCAGGAGGGGAAAAAAAAAAAAAAAAGAAGACAAGAAGAGAAAAAACCAACACCAGTCTCCTATTAAAGAGAATTGAGCAGCCTGGATCAGTTCTATGAAGAATGCAAAACAAATCTGGGCCATCTCAGGGTAAGCTGCACTCATGGTGCCTCTTGAACCAATGTCCTGTTATTGTTGGTGTGGAACATGAGGGTCTGGGCCAATGAAAATAAGGAAGGTGGCTTGACAGACACAGATTTTATCTTTTGAGATTCATCATGACCTTTCTGGTGTATAATAAATAAAGTTGACTCAGGAATTGGCAAGTGCCCTATAACATGCAGTTCCGGTGTTGGGACTCGGCAGAATGTTCTGCTTAGCAATGCACTCTGTTAGCTTTGTTTGCCAAGTTCCTATTTTGGAGGTGTGCTGAAGGGCTGAACAGTGGCAGATGCTGAGCCTTCTGCAGGGCAGGTGCACTGCTTCCAGCATCTCTGACCATGACAATCCAGGCTGGATGAAGGTCAGTTTGAATCTATGCTGATGTAACCTTTTACCACTGGGCCATAAAAAAGAAAAGCAATGTCTTGCAAAGGAACAATGCTGTTTGCAGTGGTGTCAGTCTTGGGGCAAAGGGGACTCCCATCCTTTCACATTACTGTGTAACCCTTCAAGCATTTTAAGTCAGGATTGAACATATTGCTTCCTGTATTAATATCTACTGAGCAGCCATGCCATGACCACTGGATCCTGTGATATTAAACAATTCTATCATCCAGGGGGCATGGCCAATTTTGCAGTTGACAGGAATGGTAGCTCTGAGACTTGCCTGCTGCTGACTGAATCCCTGCCTTCCCATCTCAACCATGATTATGAGCAATCACAGGTAGGTTTTCTGAGCTCACCCTGGTGGCAGGGGCTGTGATACACATGGCTGCTTTGCAGACAACACTGAATCGTGCTGCTAAACTGAAGCTGTTCCAGGATGACAACACATCAGATTGTGAAGTTACTCTGCAGAGCCAAAGGACACTAGGGAGAAGAGGGCAAATGTTTGTGTTCCCAGACCCAGAGAGGTTACAGGGGGAGAGATGCAGTTAATTCACAAATATAATGGCTGATTCAAAGTCAGAGTCTGAAAAAGAGAGGACCCAGCACTGGCACCGAGGTGCTGGGCTACACAAATGCTTGTCACCTTAAAGGACAACTGTCTGCCTCATTCCTGAGGTGCCTGCCATTTGGGAGCAGTCCAGTATTCCAAGTGTTTCCTGCCTTTCTTTATGTTCATGCCAAAAGCACTAACAGAATAGGGTGGAGACAAAAAAATCTCAGACCCCCCTCAAGATCCTCTAATTCTAGAAGGATCAAAATGCTAAAGGTTGCATTAGAAAAACAGAAATACTCTTTTCTCCCACCCTTGGTAACTCGATGCCCTAACTGAAGCTGAGAGTCAGCTGCTTGTTCTACAGCTGCGTCCTTACTGAATTCATGAGAAATAGCATTTTGATTTCCTTCCAGAGGAAATATACAGTAATATCCCAAACTTGCACTGAGGCCTTCCAGTCTGCAGAACTAACCCACATAACATTCATCTGCAACTGAATTAAACCCAAGATCCTCTATTCCTTATGGGTTGAGCCAACGCTTGGGAGTCAAGGCTTTTAATCAGAAAGCTTTACAGCTTGCTTTCCTTGAGCACTGGTTTCCCGTGCAAGTTCCTTCCCATCCTAAGTTCTACATTTGCAGATGATCCTTCCTTTCCTGCCTTATGCCAGACCCACAAGAAACTTATTTGAGATCCAGGAGCTTGTCTGTCCCTTTCTGTGATTGAGCACTACCTGGACTTTCAAAAGAACTGTAGCAACAAGTTCCTGTAGATTTTCACCGTGTGGCTGGAGGTAGGGACGTGCTCTCTGTATGCCAACAGCAGTCTTTGAGTCCCCTACAGGAGGATCACTGGATCAGCATTCAACTTGGAAGCTCTGTGTGGGACATACGATCCTCCCAGGGAGAGTTTAATGCTTTCTTCATCAAAAGCATGAGGCTGCATCCTGGGGTCAGGGTGTCAGTGACATGTGGATGACACTGACAGCAAGTGCTGAAGCCTATATGTCACTCAGGTCTTGGAATAGATTGCACTGCCTGCTCTACAGACACGTTCACTCTCTGAAAGAAGGTCCTTACAGATGTAGCCATGAGTTTGGTGTTTTCTAGGTGGCTGTATTCTCTCTATGCTGGATTAATCTGAGCGCTGTAAAACATGTGTTCCTGTTGTGCTTCCTAAAGAGAGGCATCTGCTGATGTCAGCTTCCAGGTATGATGCACAGGAACCTGCTCTCCCAGCATCTGTGGCCTTTGGCCTCTCCTGTTTGTCAGGCATCCTAAGGAAACTAGAAGTGACCTAAGGCTATTTTTTTGTTAATCCTTGCTGAGTGTTGCAGATGGAAAAGTAATGGCAGTTTTCCAGCAGGTGAGACCCTCCAGGCCAGCAAGCCAGACTAGAAAAATAAACACAGGAAATAGCATCCATGCAGTGAGAGAGAAAGGAGTGGCTGGGAGAGACTTCTGCTGTGTGTGTGTTGGGAAGAAGCACAGAGCTTGGAGCTTTCTCTAACAGGAGCAAACAGATGTTGAACCTTAACACAAAGGAAGGGGTTACTGCCTGGATAGAGAGGAACGGAGAGAACCTTTTTCTGCTTCTCGCAGAGTAGGAGTTGCTCTCTAGGATACAGGGTCTGTGGAACAAAGACCTGGGGTCTAGATATGGGGTGAGTTAGTGCTTTGTGCAGGGCAGAGACTCTGATCAGTTCTGCTCCACCTCATCATTGTTCTTTCTCAAAAGCAGTTCTGAGGGCTCTGTGCTGATGGAAACTCTGCTCTGTCTCACCTGTGAAACCCATTCCCTGAACTCCTCCTCTTGGCCTCTGCTTTGTGTCCCAACCCCCTGGATCCTGTGGCTTTATCAGAGCCTCCACATTGCTCAGTTTATCCCTGCTGGTATGGCTGGGTAGTGTTGTGACAAGTCATCTGCTGGCTCCATCCCTGTGCTTGGCAAGATGGAGAAGCCACCTGTGGTGCCCAAAATAGCCTCTGCCTGGGCAATCCAATCCAAATGGTGTTAATAGTGGTGGGGGATTCCCATGCCTCATAAAGAGGCTTTTGTTGGGAGTATCTAAGCTCCAGGCCTTGCCAGCTGTGGAGAGGAGCAGATGGATCTGCAGTATAAAAATAGATCGAAGCAGACTTGTTCTGCCTCTTTTCTTCACCAGCTCAGAGCACAGTCCCAGAGGTGCCTGGTTGGCTGAACAAGAGCAGAGAACTGGGTGCTTTGCAGCTGCCAGTCTGCTTGGAGCCCATTAGCTATTGTCAGAGACAGGAATTTATCTCTCTTCAGTCACATTGCCTTACAGCTGCTGTGTGGACAATCTTCTTTGCTTACAGCTGTTGTCAGCATGTTACATCCCATTTCCCTGGGGCAGTGCAAGCAGGAGAATGGGGCATTTCTATGGGCTGCCATGTTCCTAAACTCTGCTATACCTTGCCTCAAGAAGCAGAGGTGCCGTCTGTGGCTGTGTCCTCTGTATGAGATCTCTGTAGAGCGGCTGAGGAATGTGCTGAAGACACACACCAGTGTGTCAGGAGCAGTTTCAACTAGCTGACTGGTCCATACTGCAGCAGGCAATACCTCTGTGTAGTGCACATGAAAATCTCACCTTTTCCCAACCCCAGCTACAAGGGGAATACTTTGGAGTGCTGTGATATTTGTTCTTGCTCTAATTGACTTGACTGCCTGTTCCAATGCCGTTAGTTCATACCAAAGCTCTGAAGTTAAAACACCCTCCAAAGGCATCTGAGGTTCATTGTCCTTGGTGTCATGTAGATGAAAATGCACTGTCCCCTGTGGGTACCTCCTGGCCCCGTCGTTCATCCCAGCAGTTTCCATCTAGGCTTAGAAATCTTTTAATTTTAAAATACAGTGGTTTTGGTGCATGAAAGCATTTGTGAGATTGCATCAGTGCTAAAAACAGAGCCAGCAGGATGTGGTCCCTCTGCATTGTGCCTGCAGAGCACTGCCAGCCCATCAGTCCTGGGACATGTGTTTGCATAAAACCCCCTTCTCAGTTGGCATCCCTACTCCATTCCCTCCTGCTAACTGAATAAGGATCACATAGATGTTTCCTGAATGGGCTTTCATAAGGCACTAATTTGATACACTCAGGACATCTTCCTGTAATGAATGTTCCTGAGGTAAGGTAATTGAAGGTGAATTTTCATGGCTGGGTGGGGGGAACAGGGCAGGACTGCTGGAAGAGATCATGGGAGGAACAGAAGGGAATCCTTTTGTTCCTGTAAATTCTGAGTGTGTTGTGTCTGTTTATACTCCCTGTCTCCCCAGCTTCCACCTGTGCTGTGTTTTGAAGGTGGCCACACTCTTCCTCTCCTCCTTACTTTTTTTAGAGTTTGTTTTTTTTTTTAATTTCATCTTATGCACCTCTTCTGCTGTTTCTTCATTTTTGCCATTTTCTTCCCTTCTGGCCTACGTTCTCCTGCTTCCTGGAAAGCCCCGTGCTGCAGTGCAGAGAGGTGCTGAGGCTGGCCAGATGTCTCTGCACCGGCATCCCAGGATACACTAGCTGATTGCCTGCAATTGCTCTGAGGGAGCCACATAGGAGCAAGAAGGGAAGAAGGAGCAAAGAATAGCACCACTGGGAGAAATCAGGTCAGACACTGAGAAGGTGGGTGATGTGCAGGGCCTTTTGATAAGAAATTGCCAAGAGGCTGCAGATGACAGCCATGGAGATGACCTCTCTTTCCATTGAGTCCACGCTCTTCTCCATGCTTTACACTTCATGTGAAGGTGGTCTTGTTTTTTGACTCAAATGTTGCCTTTTTCTTTGTACTAGAGGAGTCTTCTAATGCAGAAGGTCTTTACAGTTTGTTGGCACTTATGCCATGAACCTGAGTTGTTGCTGCTATTGCACTGATTTGGTAGAAGGGCCCAGGGTGAGAGGTGGGAGAAGAGCCTACATCTGCTCTGCCTACATCTGCACCCTTGGCAGATCTGCTTTCCACCCCCCACCCCCCCCATCTAAAGGGCTTGTTTCTTTCTGAGCAAGTTGGATTTGCAGAGTAGAGGCAATTGCTGTTCCTCTAACTTGAGAAGTACGTGGTGGGGAAAGGGGACTTCTGGAGTCTGGGGACTTGGGTTTTTCCTCACAGATCTTGAAATCTTGGGTTGTCAACTGCAGACAACAAACCACTGGTAATATGCCAGTAAGCAGAGGAGGAAGCATCTGCCTTGCTTTTCAATAGTGTAAACTTGACATTTCACCCCTAACTGTTTCTTTCTTTAGCTCCTTAACATTTTCCTTAACATTTGATATCTACAGAAACGTTTCAGCTCACAGAATGTCCATCTGATACGTAGTGACTGTCATGAGAGGCCTCTGTGCTTCATTCAGGAGCTTGGTGTTGCCCCATATTTGACAGTTGGAGGCTGTCACGGTGCAGAGGTGGGGGAGAGCCTTCATGGGAATGTCCCCAGCACAAGAGGAAAGGTGGGGCCAAATCTGGTGGCTCCAGCAGTCCAGTCCGGACCTTGCTTCCATCGCCATATCCCCAGTGAAACCATAGATATGAACCAAGGTCTGCACTAAATGTGGGATTGGATCCCTGTGTTTTATGCCTGATGCACTTGGTGCAGGCTGTTAATGGCCAGGCTGTACCGTAGGGAAAACAACCTCCAAAACACAACCCTTCTTAAACTGCCCCCAGATTTGGGCATCTAACTTGGTGTAATAATTGAGCAGCACTTGTGCTGCAAGTGCAGTGTGTTGTGCTTCCATTTTTTCTGGTGACCATTGAGTGGTGGGGTTTGTTTGTTTTGGGTGGGGTTTGTTTGTATGTTTGTTTGTTTGTGGGGTTTTTTGTTTGTTAAACACAGATGGGATGTTTGAGGGGGAGGACAGGGAGCAGTGAGGGCTGGCTCCCTCTGCTGTCTGCGGGCATTTCGGATTCCCAACTAATTCAGTCCCCACTCAGATTAAATGTTTTACCAGAATGGAGATGACACTGGAAGCTGTTCTATTGGAAGATGACTCTGGAAAGGACTTATATCAATTATTGCTGTTAATGTACAAGGCCCAGTGCATCTCACAGCACTCTGTAACTCTGCTGGCTTCTGTGGCCCTGTGGTCACAGCCTGTGTGTGAACATGAATTCAGGTTTGGACTTGGTGTGATATGCCATTGAGAAGGGCTGAATGCTGCAGTTTTGGTATTCAGCAGAGGATGGACTAGACAGGAAGACACTCATGCAAAAGGTCTACCCTGATTAGGTAACATCTGTGCTGTGCCATCCTGTGGGAGACCAGAGGAAATACAGTTCTGTTCAATTTTGGGTAGAAAGCTCAGGTCTGTAAAGCAGCGTGTTCCGTTTACTTATCCAGTCATTTACTTCAGGTAGGTGTCTCCACTCTTAAATGAGATAATGATGGAGACTCAGTTGTCTTCACCAGGCTATTTCTACCCAAGTTAACACTACTTGACTCAGCATCAAGAGTAAGGCCCTTAGGGAGATGCTAAGAAGTCAGGTGGGAATAAGGCAAGCACAAAAGATTTTTGAAAGCAATTAAGCAACTTAAGAGCAAAAGTGTCTCTAAATTACTCTGAATGTTGGGCTTATTAAGGTTATTAGTCCAGGTCCTTATTTGTTCTGGTGTAGCCTGAAAAGATTCTGCTTAGTTGTACAGCACTGCCTTGCCAGAGTGCCTGCAGTCAGTAAGGCCTCTGCCTTCATCTTTATGAGGCCTCCTTTTTCTTTTGAAGGATCTTCCCCTTTGTTTGCTTTCTTTCTGTTTTTCCTCCCAGCTCTCTCTCTATGCAAACTACATTCTGGAATTGTGCTCAGGAAGTCATTCCTATGTGTCTCAGCTGTAACATAATCAATCCTTTGTTACAGTATTTCAGTTAGGTGCCCCTGAAGGGTGAGCAACTCTGGTCAGGAGCAACAAGACTTTCTCATTCTGACTGCTCACTGGCCTGGCAACTCATAAAAGTGCTATTTTTCTTCACCTCAGTTAAACTGCTAACGTGTCCCAGCACGCACAAGATGCGGAGGCTCAATAAACCCAAAGGGCTCATTGTTAAACAAGGTAAGTCATCCTAAGAGGTCGGGCATTAGATGGTTTTCAATGCTCCCCTCTGTTGTTTGTCAAGGATCAGACAGTGAGGTGATGTGGCAGAACAGTCCATAACATGAATGGAAAACACTGTGTTCCAGTTCTCTGTAAAGGCCCAAGAATAGCCGCCTCGGTGCTTCCTGTGTCTGGCTGATGCTGAACCATCAAAGAGACTTTTTCTGTGGATTAAGTTGAGCTCTCTGCAGTTAAGAAGGGAAATGATCTTAAATATTCCTTTTGCTGTTAAGTTTGGCCCTTGCTTTGCTAGCAGCTGTACACATTGACTGAACTAAAAGAGAATACAGTATAAAAAAAATCAGACACAGAAGTAAGACAACGAGTAGCAGAAACAAGAAGCACCAATTTTATCATGTGGCTGATTCATCCAGACCATATGGAAGGTGTGAATTTTAAGCAGGCAGCTGAGAGACAAAATGGTAGTTATTTTAGAAGTTTTATTTGAGTGGATGAAAGTAAGTGAGACCACACTTAAAAGTCAAGCTACATGGGTGAGGGAAACTGAATCCCTGGCACATCAGAGGCAGAAGGAAAGAGTGGGATGCAGAGGCTGGAACAGGGAAGAGTTACTGCGTGGAATGTGAATATGTCTAACGTACAAGGGGATGGAAAGGTGAAGAAAGGCCACAGGCATACTAATTATTTGCAAATTGCACTATGCCATCTTTCCCTCCTCCCAATTTTAGCCATTGTTCGGTGCAGGCAGCAATACTTATGCATGCTACATCCATCCATCTTAATGATAGCTGGGTTAAATTGCACAATCATTCTGAATACCATTTGCAGGCAACTCTTACTGCTGCACCCAGCCTCTGTCCAGTAAGCCGTGGCGCCAGGGTCCAGCCGCTAACATTTTGCAACTGTGGTCAGTTCAGGAGGATTTTTATGCTGCTGCTCCTCTCACCTTTTTATTCCATCATTCTGCTAAATCACTGTGTTATAAGTGAGCATTCTTCTAGGACTGGTAATTCAAGATCTTGTGATTCAACATTACTAGAGAATGGTTCTTTGTAACCTGTAAGTGAGGAATCTTTCCACTAAGATTTTGCTTCTAGCCTTGGGAAGGGCTTCCACACTGAGAACTACAGCTCTGCATACACAAAGCTTCCCAGGTAATTTGTTAGTGGTTTCTAAAGAGGGCTTGCTTACAGTGGAAAATTACACTATGTTAGAATGAAACTTTGAAGACCTGTAATAGTTAATGTGGAATTAAGCGCATAATGTGAACAGAGAAACATGGACCAGCAGATGTGATAGTTACTGTGTCATATTTTTGCACACTGAATGCAAGGTCCAAGGGAACCTCGTAAGTGTTGCAATTACTCAGGACCACAGCCTAACTCAAAGTTGTTTTGCAGCGCTGAGCAGCCCTTTGGTGTAATCACTTGTCCCTCCTAAAGCTTGAACATCTGGATATATGGTGACAAAAGCAATCTGGCAAGGATGAAAAATGGTACCCATGTGTATTAGAAAAGAGGCTGTGTATGGTCTGAGTTACAGCACACTTAAGAGATGCTCTGGCATCCCCCAACTGTCCCATCCCCCAGTAACAGCACTGATGCTGCTCTCTGTTGGGAACCACTGCTCCCAGTGACTGCTTCTCAGCATAAACAGCTTTAAAAGCCCCTCTGCCATCATCTGTAAGTGGTGATCTACCAGTGACTCTCAATGGGAACTACTGATATTAACCTCTACTATTCTTCCCTAATATCAGTTTATTCATTAACTTTCTATATTTTAGGTGCCTGGCTGTTAATTTTCACTTATAACTGCCCACCCCTCTGGGGAGAACATACAACTCGTTACAGGATCATAAAAAAGACCACAGCTGGAAGGGATGCAGCACTGTTCAGAGATGAACACTGTCTTCCTGGGACAATTATGAATTTTGGTACCTCTTGAAGGAGCCATATGGACCCTACTTGCACAGCTCCACCTACTCTTGAAGTGCCTGCTAATGCCCTGCTGAGTCAGGGTGAGGAGGGGAGGATGGATGGGTAGGTAAGCGTGTATGTGCTTGTCATGGATTTTTCTGATTAACACAGAAGGTGGCTGTGCTAAAGGGGCTTCCCAGGGCTCAGAATGGCTTAATGGAGGCTTTTAAAAACTGTTGTGTTTGGTTCCTGGAACTGAGCTGATGCTGGAGGTTATCATTATGCTGGGACCGGGAGGAACTGAACTAAGCATCAACATGCCTGTGAGTGATGTGTTTGTGACTGCTTTCCATTGTGGAACAAAAAGGTGTAAAAGGTGAATAAGCTGGTAGTAAAACATTGATATGAAGCCTTTTCAGGCTCCCTTTTGCTCTGGAGACCAAATCAAGTAGAGTGTTTGTTAGGGGAAGATGTGCTGTAGCATTGCCTTTTGCCAAGTAATGCCTTTTTTTTTTCTGCTACCACTGATAAAGGGAAAAAAAAGGGGGCTCTGTGCTACCAGTTTATGGGACAATGTGCTATTCCAGCTCTTCATCTCTGCGTGCGCCAGGTATCTACCACACACTCTTGCCACCCTCACTTGTTCTCTGCACTACTCTCTCTTACGTCTGTGGATTGACAATGCCTTACAGGTGATCTGTCCAGGGAGCATATGTTATGCTTCCCTCCTGTTCACATGACACTGGGGATATTTGTTCCCTTACCAGTTATTTCTGAGATCCTGTGAAAATGTAGAGCATGAGGTAAATGGAAATCCCCAGGCATGCAAATGAAGGGGCCTATGTATTGTTTCCAAGAAATTTTTATTTCTGGTGTGTAAAAAGAAGAGTCCCTTGTTCAGGATCTTTCTCACCTAGAGTTGCTTCTTGGAGAAAAGCAAAAGCTAGTGCTTCTATTGTTGCTAGTGATTTTGTTAAGTATTCCCACAGGGGATCCTACATATCTTTGATGTAGGCTCATTTGTTTGTGTGTTAGTTGCCTCCATCCCTATCAGTGGTGCTTTCTCTCCCTTTCTTTCTCCCCTCCCATTGCCTTCTACCCCTACCAACTTTAAACGGTATCTTTTGAAGAATCTTTGTTGACACAAGCTGCTTTAGCTGTAGTTGCTGCAGGGGTTGGGAAGGCTCCTCAAACAAGGCATGTTCAGTCCTTGGGGTCATGGAAACCAGCCAGGAATTTTTGCTCTCCCATTCCCATGGGCATGAGGAGCCTGCAGAGGAAAACCAAAGGTGGCCATTTCCTCAGCTGAAATGTCATTGACCTGAATTGGAGATGTTTTCCAAGACTTTTTAAGATCAAAAGAGCAGTTTTGCAAATATGACTGATACTCTGATGGAGGAGAAGTGATAATTTCAAATTATAGAATCCTATAATACAATATAGGAAATTGTAATTTTGAAAAAAATGAAGCATCAGGCCATGTCTCTTTGAAGCCTTCAGACCTTTTTTCCCCCGACTTGACACATTTGTGACTTGTTCAGTAACGGAGCTGAATATTAAATGGCCAGGTATCTTTTCTTGTGTGTATGAACACAAAATATGGAAATAGGCTAAAAAGTTAGCTATAGATCACTGAGGATGGTGTGTTACTTAGAAGAAAGGAGGTGACAGTGGGACTAAAGCTGTCCCTTTTCTGTAAGGCTGATATCTTAACAACCCTCATGGGAGGAAGGACATGTTCAACCTAATAGGATAATGGAATAATATGTTGAACATATCGGCTTTGACACAGACCAGCTGGTGGTTGTAGACACAAATAACCTAAGGAAAACAAATTTGAAATGTTTCAGGAAATGGCTATATGCATGTACTATGGGGGGGGCAGGGAGCAGGAGGGTGCCTTGTGTGTAAAAGAAAAAAGATAAAAGCCCCTCTCCTTGACTGTGGGAGAAGTGTCTGACTCATTCCTGGAAAGGACTACATTCCATCCTTAATGATAATTGGGGTCTATAAATTTAGCACTGTCTTCTCTGGACCCACAGAACTCTGCACTGTGAGGCTAGACCAAAGGTCCAGTATGAAGTCTAGTTGGTAAACAGAAAAATCCCCAAAACTAAGCAGGAAATCTTCCAACAGTTATTGTTAGAAATTTCCTCAGAAATTTTTGGTATGATAACTATTGCTCAGCAGAAAAAATATCTCCACCAGTACATCCCCCCCAATCTCTTCCCTTCCTTCTTTCTGCTGCCTTTGTGTTTCTAATCCCTCTTGTCTTTTCATCTCCGGCCAACTAGTTTAAATTCATCTCTGTAGACTGCTGTCCAGCACTGAAATAGTTAATATGGACTTTTTATTTCCATCTTTTTTTCCTTCATAAAGCCAATCTTCATGGTTTGGAGCCCAATGAAATACCTGTGTGGCAGGTAAATTACTCTTCTCAGAGGTTTGATTTCAGGCTCTCTGCAGACTTCAGCAGATGCTATTTCAGCTGCTCCATTCCATTCATGTGTGAATTATTTTATTTGAAACTGTGGAAGATAGAAATATATTTTTCTTTCTAAATGAAAGCTCAGCTTCTGAACTGGAGCACGTCAGGCAAACCACAGCCAGTGGGTGGATGAGTGCATAACCATATGGCTAATATGATTCTTTCAGTGCCTCTCTCAAGTCAAGAGTTGCATGTTGTGTCTTCAGGCACCGTGCAAGTCTGTTCTGTGCTTACAGCTCAGCTAGCCGTTTTTCACTATGTTGTGTGACAACCCTAATAGATGGCTCCAGGTTCACTCTGCCGTGGCTAGGAACAACATGACATAAAAGACAAGTATCAGTGATGTAAACTTCTAACAAGCCTTTGAAAGATGCCAGAGATACCCAAGATCTTGAAGAGGCCAGTCAAGCCTGCTTTCTCCCCTTGGTTGCTGCAGATCCACTCTTGCCCTGGTGTACACACTCTTTTGAAAGTCTTTTCCTCATGCCATTACAAGTCAGCAAACATTCATATGTCCTCAAGCAGAAGGACAGTAGAACATGCTGCACTCTTCACAAATGCAGCTTCCTTCTTCCACATTTGCCAGCAGCATGTCAGCAGCAAGTGTCCCTTTCTTTTGCAAGAATGGCTTTGGTAAAAGGTACAGTAATGAGATATACTCCATTGAGGAGTTATTTCTGGCACAGACAGAGCTGGAAGGAAATCAGCATTACACACAGACACTCTTTGGCCTGGGAAGGTCTGAGAACCCTTCAAATACTTGGCTCAGAAATGGCTCTTTTCCTTTTATCTAGGAGATTTTTGTTTTCCTGTTAATTAAACTTCTGTTTTGTCTCCTTCATGCCCTTTTGCCATCATCTAGCCTTTTCATGAAGACACTAGTTCAATAACCATCATTTATATTGTCAAGCTTAGGTTACTACTGTTTGTTCACCAACTGCAGCTGCAACTGTCTCCCCAATTTCACATGTTGCTGTGAGCCAGAGATAGTGGCCTTCATTACACAAATGTGCCATTGAAGCCTCACAGTGTGACTCCCATCAGCTGTCCTTAAAAGATGACGTGCTTTGTCATCTTCCCACTTCACTCAAAAAAGGGCTTGTTTACACTGCACAACAGGTTTGGATTGCAGTGGAGTCTGCAGTTCACCTTGTATGGATATTCTCACCTTGTGCTCCCACATCATGTTGTGTAAGAGTGATCCCGTAGATACCTTCCCTGTCACCCAAATCACACTGCAGCCCTAGTTATGTCTGGTCTGTGGGAACTGTGAGTAGAATAGCTATGGTGAGAGACTAATGAGGAAGCATTTTAACATGGAGAATGTTCTGTCTTTGGCCAGTCCATGCAATCTGCACTGGAGGCCCTTTGACGCTGCCTGTGTTTAGAGATCTAACAGGTTTTCCATAATAACTCTGGTGGTAGGAAGGGTCTCATCCTTTGTGAGAGGCAGGCCTTATTGTGATTTCTTTGTTCACAGCTTGAATGCCTTCCCAGAAATGCAAGATGTTGACTGTTAGTGGATGTTGTTATTCCTTTTGTGCTGCCAAGTGTGAAACTAAAGATTAATGTAGCCCTTTACTGACTGCTGTGTGCAGGCTTTGACCTGCCTGAAGAATATTCAGTTCCTATCCTAAAAGTTACCAATGAGGCATTCAGTTCAGTGGGCAGGCTGTAGAAACAATCCTTGTCAACCTCCTTGTTGAGTTGCTTTGAATAACATCAACCCATGCAACTGAGAGCCAGAGTGCTGTACTGAATCATTTAATACTGCTTTGTCACTGGCCAAGCTGTTAGCCAAAGCTGTCTCACCTAGAGAATAAAGTGGTTTGGGGCATCTAATAAGCTCGCCTGAAACAATTTACAGCAAATATTTTCCATGAAATAATTTTTCAGTTTTTTTTTTTTTTTTTTAAGGGCAATGTAAGGCTTCTGTATTCTGCATTTGATTTTAACGTGGATGTCTCTGCGGTAGCTTTTTGGGATTATTTTACAATCACATTCTTTACAGGGGGCTAAACGATTGAAAATTGTCCTTTTCAGAATTTTGGTAAAGTTCCCATTGCTTTCTATATGATGTCTCTGTCAAGTGGTTTTTGAAGTTTATAGAGTTCACATAGAACTTCCACTCAAAAGGGAACTCCTTGAGCATTTTTAAGTTAGCCATGGGATAAATTCAGGACCACTTTTCTCAAAATCGGATTGTTCAATCCCAAATTAGATGTTTGCTAATTCCATTCTCTAGCAATATTCTTGCCAGGAATCTGGCAGTAGAGAAACATTGTGTTCCAGACTCTGCTTCATCTCTCCAGCTTTCATACTTTGAAATATCTAATTTCTGCAAGGATTGAAACAAAAGATCTTTCTCCTACTATGAGGGGAAGGACATCTTCCTCTTCTCAGATTATACCTAAAATTCATTCATTTTGGTATAGACCACTACCCGCTTTGATGAAGAATTAGAACACTCTATTTATAGTAGGTGCTTAAAGACCGGGCTTCCTGAACCCTTGGAAAACAAATGCACCAGATTTTATTCTTTTGTTCTTTTAATAAACTGTCCGTGAGATTCTTCCCCTCCCCTCCTTTCCTGCTGGTTTACTTGCATTCTTATATGTTCAGTGTTTTTCTCTTCTGTCTTTGTTCCAGTTTATCAGCAATTTACACACAGTTGTTTCCCAGACTCCATGATTTCAACAGCAAAAATAACACTGACCTTTTGAGCCCATGAGCAATCTTGTTGGTGGTAATTTAGCAGAAAGTTACAGTAATGAACAAGAATGCTGCCCTTAAATGTTAGATCATTAAATGTGTTTTATGAGTGTTTAGCACTACTTTAATGCACTTCCTGTGTACCACAGAGATAGCCATATTCCAGGGAAGAATGAAGTTTTTAATTGGCCAAAGTGGTCAATTTGCGAATCTCTTCTGGTTTAGATACATTTTCAGGTGTGATTTAGTCAAAGCAAACAAGGAGAATATTGCCAGCTGGAAAGACAACAGCACTAACAACAGAAGAACTCTTCCAAAGGTATGATAACTCTTTGAAAACTGTGAGCTGGGTTCTTCCTGTGGGAGGGAGGTAAGAAGGTAGGGGAAGGTGACTCAAAACTTACATTTCATTCCCCAGACTTGGGGCTGGTTAGCAGCTACTTTGGTCCCAGGCATGCCTGAAAGTAGACCAAATGCGTTGTCAACAGTAAACTTCCTCTGTTTTCCACCCCTTCCCCTCAGCCAGCCTTCAGAACGGCAGGAAGCTGAGAGCAGATGACATGAAGCCACCTATGAGGTTTATAAATGGGCTCTCCTACTCTATAGGTGATTGTACCTGTGGCTTTTGCAGAGTCCATGGGAAAGGCAGGGAGTCTAAATGCAGACCAGAATTTTCCATTCATATCAAAATCCTCACCTTTGCTTTGGCTTATGTTTACAATAATACTTGTAAAGATTGAAGTAGAATTAGGAAAAGACTTCTTTGTAACCAGTGTAAAGGCAAACCTTCCCTCCCCCCAAAAAAACCCAAACCCAAAGAACCCCACCAAAGTTAAGTGTTATTAGCAAGAGGTCATGGTACAAAGGGGTGACTTTAAACCAGAGAATGCTGGTTTTCTTATATCACAGCACCCCTAGAAGTCATCTGTCTCAATGTATAAACTAAAGCAGGACAGAAATGAAGTTTAGCAACCATCTTCCTTCTTTTAGCCATGTACTAAACAGCAAGAAGTTAGTGTTTTATCTTCCCCCTATATTTAAGACCTCTCTTCTCTCTTACAACTTTTTATTATGCTAATTACCCTTCAATCCTTGTCTCTTACACTTGAAATGTTTTGAATCAGGTCTGTTCCAAGGTAATTGTTTCATATCTCCATATGAAGCAAAGGAATCTGTATTTGAGGTGAAGCAATGTAAAAATCTATTTCAGTGATCTATTTTGCAGTACAATTCAGTACTTTGTTTTGTGACCATAGGAAAGGACAGTGTAGAAGGTCATTTTAAAGGGTGTTGAAGCATCTAGAAAGTAAGCTGAGTCAAACCATAAATATCCTGCCACCTCAAAGGGCACATCTGGGTCCATGTTCACCTAAATCCCTTGACAGGTGTTAGTAACAAGCAGCATGACTCCATGGGTGATCTGAGGCAGTTATTGCATTAGGGACATGAGTTATTAATTTATTTAGCTGCTCGGGGGAACTCTGTGCGACCCATTTCAAGGAATGACAGGAGAAGAAAGTGCCTGGAAACATGATTTACATGATAATAGCAGAGTATGTAAGAAGCTGGGTGTTTTGGAGAGACTGTATGTACATACTCCTAACTTGGGAACGAAAGACTGAAATGCTGCCTACTAGCTCCAGTATGTGATGCTGTTCAGCCTTGCTCCTATCATGTGTTACAGTGGAAAGACTTAGTTTGAATCTTTTTCTTGGGTCTTTCCCAATTTTAGCCTGGACTGTAAGTATTTGGCTATTAAATTCACTCTCCAGGAGGCTTCTGACTAATGCCAGGGTGCTATTGTGGGGTTTTACAGGAACTCTTGGGAGCAGTCTTGCAGCACAGTGTTGTGGACCAGTATTATCAAATCCTAGTTTTAGCTCCAAGATGGTATCTGTGCAGCTTCAACACGGAAGCACTCAAGAACTGCTTTCTTTACAGATTACACTGTGTGGTCCTGACTTCTATATTCAACTTTCTGGACCACCCTGTCTGAGGGCGAATAGAGATGAAAAGTGTGTGTGCTTCAGAAGTGTTTTGTAGAAATTTTCCCTTGTTTTAAAGAATGTTTGCTCCATAAAATGCTTATTTTCCTCTAATCCAGTTATTACAGCCTGGGTTCATACCAAAGGGTTCAGCTATTTCCCCAAGTAATTACTTGGTCCAGGTAATGCAGAACTAGGAAGAAGTTTAAATACACAGGTTTAAGGAAGTCAAAACCAGAACTGGGATCTGGATTCAAACATCATACTTAACAGCTAATTGCAATGACTGAGGTGGAACATTCAGACTTAAATCTCGGCTCTCTAATATGCTTTGTCTGGGATATGGAAGGCATCTTCCTTTATTAGGTTACTTTCCTGCTCAACATTAACATTTTGTGCTTTGAAGGTTTATTGTGTTGGCTGGAGTTATACCTTTATATACACATAGTCCCTATGGAACAGCCTGATCTCCTTTCATCATTATTAGTAATACTAGGCTTGTCATTTCCTATTCAGGCAGTCTGGACCTCACTGCGTTGTTGCAGGATGGTTGATACGGTGCACAGGAAATGTACTGTTTTTTCAGGTCTTGACTGTTCGTGAGTCGTCTTTTCAGGGGCTTCAGTTTTATTGCCACGAAGTCTACTTCCTACATGTAGTACAATTTACTAAATTACAAACAAACAAGGCACCAATAGAGAAGTCAGTGAAAGTTCACACTAAGAATAGAAGCTTGAAGAGAAAAGTTCAGATATGTGACCTTCTTCAGGAGCTGGATAAAAAATAGACCTGCTGTTTTTCCCTTTAATTTGCAGTCCAGGCAGAAACAAACTTAACAGTTCCCAGAGAAAGCCAAGCCCTTCTGTTTGCTTCTATGAATCCTCCAGAAATCCTTTATCTGTTGACATCCTGGGTATGCTGATATGGAAATGAACTTACTTGGTCTCCTAATTTCCCTCCTGTATTGTCAGCAGAGTTTTTGCATTGATCTCCCATTTTGCAATGTTTAAAGATCTGCCAGCCATGAATGGAACAAGATGTTACAGATACATACCTTTAAATTTGGCCATCAAAGCAAATTAGGATCATCAGATGAAATATACCCTGCAAGTATCAGTCACTGCTTATTATTGCCCTTCAGAAATATATTTGCGAAAGAAAAATAAAATTCTAAGAAGGGTTTTTTAGGCCTTGGTTATGAACAGGGACATACTACACTGACAAGTATGGGTTAAATACTTACACAGTGTAATAACTATGTAAGCTTGAAAAAAAGTTCCTTCTTTTCAGATGATGGTTTTTTTGCTTCTCATTTGTATTCACCATTTTTTGCTTTATAACATATTATCATCCCTACTTGTAGCTTGAAAATTCCCCCAAAGATTAAAGGATTTTCCCAATTGCTGTCTAAAGGAGTTAGTCTGCTCTTAAGAACTTGCTCCAAAGAGTTCCTGCCCCTAACAAAGCCACAGAGCAGCATATCTGCCTTGGTGCACTTGGCATACAGAGCATTGATGAAACTTTTTGGGTTAAAAAGAACGGATTAGAGCAAAAGAATCATGTATCTCAAAATACCTTGGTGAAACCAGACTATCCCTGGACACTTCTTGTTTTAAGTTAAATATTATTGACACTCTCCCTGACATTCTTCTTCTTTTTTTTTTTTTAGACTAAAAGGCTTAATATTTAACTCAAATACCTAACAACTGCAAATGCTAAGTGCTGAATGTTGTTATACCCTGCAGAAGATGCATAAATCTGTGTTTAAACTCAGTGTGATATATTTAGACCTGTGCAGCCACCACTGGACATACTGCTCCTTCTGAATGAGAAAACCAGTTACCACATTGTGACTTTCAGCTGCGTTTTGAAGCAGAAGGCGTAGCCAGTAGTTCTGTGGGAATAACTGATTTAAACAATGTCTTCTGGATACCTGCAGAAGGAAATATCCTTTATTTAGATGCTTTATTTTTTTAAATTGGTCCCAGATCAAGGTGTCCATTTGTTCAAATTTTTGTCTGACATGAACTTTGGTTTTTGGGATGAATTTCCAATTATATTTACCCTCAAAACCATGTTAAAGACAAAATTATTTTTTATTACTGGCTCTTATTGCAAGTAAAATGGATCTGTGATACCTGTGAAAACGATTGCCGTTTTATGACCTATTTCTAAGCCTTTTTGTTGAACGGTAGCGTTGTAAAAAGCTCCTCCAGATGTTCCATTTTTAGGTGAGCGAATTCTGAAGTTGAGGCGTTGGTCCAGAAGGGGCCAGTAGCCGGGCACGGCCGCACCTACGCCTCTTTAACCCTTTGCGGTGTCTCGGGGTCAGCTCACAGCGCAGCACGCTCTGCGACACCTGAAGGGGGCGGGACCCCCTGCTGCTGCCCGTCAAACCCCACTGCGGGGCGGGGGCGTCTGCGCGTGCCCAACGGCCGGCGCGCGCCTCGCCTCGCCTCGCCTCGCCTCGCCTCGTCGCTGTCAGCGCCGCGCTATGGCGGGAAGCCTGGAGTCGCTGGAGTCGTGCTTGGAGCAGCATATCCCGCCCGAGGACCTCGCTGAGGTGAAGCGGATCCTCTACGGGGGCGAGGCAAGGTGCGCTGACAGGACGGGCTCACCTCCCTCTCCCCTTGAGGGTGTCGTTCCCCGTCTCCCTCCTCCCTCTCGGGCTCCGCGATGGATGCCCAGCCCGGGAGTGAGGGGGAAGAAGTCAGTCTGAGGACGGGTGCGCAGGACACAGGGCTGGGCTGAGGAAGAAAGCTGGGGAGGAAATTTTTACAAGGGCTTGTAGTGGGTAGGACGAGAGGTAATGGCTTTAAACTGAAAGAGTAGATTTAGATTAGAAATTAAGAAGTTCTTCACTGTGAGGGTGGTGAGATACTGCCACAGGTTGCCCAGGGAAGTTGAAGTCTCATCCCTGGAAGTGTTCAAGGCCAGGTTGGACTGGGCTCTGAGCAACCTGGTCTAGTGGAAGGTGTCTGTCTCTGCCATGGCAGGGGGGTTGGAACCAGGTGATCTTTAAGGTCCCTTACAAACCAAACCATTCTCATTTTAATTCAGTGAGATTTGCACATGACCTGGCTACAATCTGCCTGTTCCATTGTCTGATAGTTGTGCATGGGAGCTTGGGTGTCTCTGCAAAGTAGACAATATTTGTGATCCTTTTGGTCCACTGCACTCAGAGCGGAAAAGGAGAACATCTCATCTTGAAATGTCTTTGTGTCCTGATCAATCCAGAAAACTTCATTTGCCAGCAGCTGCCCTATCAGCAGCTCGGGAAAGAGATTTTGAGCTCCAGGGATATGGATTTGAAGCTGCTCCAGAGCAATTAAGAAGGCCACGTATTGTTCGAGTAGGACTGATACAAAACAAAATTCCACTTCCCACAGACACAGCCGTGGCAGTCCAGGTACACAAACTGGGATCTGGGCCGTTTGTGTGTAACTCATTTACTGGGTTTAGAAATAACATGCTTGTTGATGTTAGAAACTCCATCATGAAATGCCTGCTGATTGGCAACAATAGGATTCATCAGTATCTTAATACAGCGTACTGTAAGAAATTCAAATGACACATCCAGTTTCATTATTTCTCAGAAACATCTCCTGTGTTGTGTTTACCTAGTGGATTGCCCAATCTGTCTGCAGCGTTTCCAAAGCTAAATATTTAGTCACTGATTTTGTACATGAAAATCCTTTGCCTCTAAAATGAAACAGAAAATCATTTACTTGAAATCAAAAGAGATGGCAACCCATGGAAACCACAGGTGCACTTCTAGTTTTAATTGAGAAATGTTCCATTATAGGAAAACCCATTAGAGTAAACACAGATTAATAAAGCTCTGTTCATTATTCTTTGTACTGCAGTAAACTAAGTCTTAATACAAGATGAGCATCATCTAATATCTTGGACACAAAAACACTGAGGTGACATGTATAAAAATAGCCCCCTAAAAGTAGCTTTAAATAAAGTGAAAGAAAATGCCACATTTCTGAAGTCTTCTGGAGTAGTAGTAGTTTTGTACAGTGACAGGAGAGAACTTTTCCGAGGTAACATGTTTTGGAAAGATAGTACCTGTCACAGATGCAAGTAATTAATTCAGTATATGGATCAAGTTTGTGGATTCCTTGTAGCATGTCTTGAAGGCTGTCAGGTACATTAATGATTTTACCTTAGAAATAGCTATTTCTGTAAATCATTGTACAGTTGTTGAGTTTGTAGGTCACTGTTGTCTTGCGTACTATTTTTTTCTTGGCATCTGAAATTATCAATGCAAAGTTCTACATCTATGTTTATCTTTAAGTAGAATACTGAAGAAGAAAAATACTTTGAAGCAATGTTTTTTGACTAGTTAATAAATACTTTGATGTTTTTTTCCTTGGTAATGATCTACTGAGCTATTTGGACAGAGGAATTTAGAAAATAGTTAATAACTTGTAGACAGTGTCCAAGATCCACATGTGTGAGTGGGATTTGGAGATAAACAAGGAAATGGACTGTCCTTACATCATATTTTAAGATGCTGAATATTTTACTTTGAATCCACATTTACTTAACATCATTCTGTAGGTTGTTTACGATCAGCAGCAAAATTACAATTTTCGCTGATTCTGTTAAGATTTTTAACTATTTGACAGTCAGCATATATTTAAATGTTGTAACCATGGAATCAGAATTCTATTGGATCCCTTTATTTTCAACATCTAAATGCTTTTGAAAAAATCTGTATCTAACTCTTTGTATTATCAGTGCTCAGGAATGATAATGCCTTGAGTTACTGTCTCTGAAAGCAATGAGACTAAGTATAGAACAAGATAAATTTCACGTGAACAAAGCTTGTAAAACTAGGCTATATACTTACAAGTGAGTTAGAATATACAGCTTTTTTTTATAGACACTTCTCGCAATCAGGTTGCTGCACTGCACAGACGAATTGAGGAGATTGTGGAAGTAGCTGCAATATGCGGGGTCAACATAGTTTGTTTCCAGGAGGCCTGGAGTGAGTATGTGCTATGATTCTTTCTATGCTGTCAGAGGTCAAGTTCCTTCTATTTTACAAAGTTTACTGTACTAGAAGCATGTCTTGTAAGTAAACAGCGGAGATCTTCCAAGATACAACAGTTGACTTTACTGATTTGCTTTCTAAAGTTAAAAGCAAAGCATCTTAGCAGAATTGTATGTAAGATGTATGTGGAGTCTGTTGTATTGAAGACTAGTGTATGCTGCAGTGGTGGTATTTGTAGGTGTGCTCCTTCTTTGTGTCACCTTTGTGATCCTTTTGTAGGTTGCTTATTTTTTCCTCCTAAAATTTTTGATTTTTTTATAGACAGATATTTTAAAAGTCTAACTTTTAAGTGGAGACTTTGAGGCTTAAATAGGGGCAAAAAGCAAAATGAAGGCCCCATGAAATGTTTGTGGAAACATGTTATTCACAGAAAGCATACACTAGTGACCGGGGTGTATTTTGTATTTTTACCTCCAGTAAGACTTCACTAAGTACATTCTTTCCATCCTGCTTTCCTTTGTGTGGGCCCAACAATCCCTTGCCCTTGCTAAAAATAGTTTTCAATAGCTTTTGCCTTCAAACAAGGAAAACAGTTGAATTATCCTTTAGTGTTTAATTTTTTATCTGTGTTCATGCAAACAACATGTATTTCTTGAGTGACAGGAGCATTCTTGTAAATTTTGTTTTGCATTGGTTTGCAGCCATGCCCTTTGCTTTTTGTACAAGAGAGAAGCTTCCTTGGACTGAATTTGCTGAGTCAGCAGAGGATGGGCCAACAACAAAATTCTGTCAAGAGGTAAAAAACCCAACCAAGCAAAAAAAACCCCTCACATCCAGTCTCCAACCCCAGCCCATAACTGCCACCAATTAGTATGATTTCTTCATGTTCAGGTCTTGTACCACTGAGAAAACTGAAATAAATAAAATCAAATTTTCAACTTGCTTTACAAATATTACAATAGCAAGCATAGTCATTGTCCATTTCTACTTCACTCCCTATTTATTTTTTAAACTGCTTTGCAATTGCAGACTACTTTTTACCATGGAAGGCATAAGAAACAGCCTGTTTATTACTGAATTTTACAAGGGAGGAACAATTCTTCATACAAATATTTTAAATTTCTGTTTAAAAGGTGTTTCTTGTTAGAACACTTGAGCAGGAAACAATAGTTGTATGAAGAGGTGAGGAGATCAGCTAGCCTTTTCTGAACAGGAACACTTCCACACAAATCTTTTGCATCTCCCTGTGTAATGACACAAAGTGTAGGGGGCTTTTTATGGACCCAAGGAGATTTGTTATTGTCTGGCTCATATTTTTCTAGAGACTGTTGATTGCAAGGGTGGCAGAGTTCATTTTTATTTTCTTACAACTTTTATTTTTTTAAGAAGGAATTTCAGTGATTTTCTTTTACAAATAATTGAAACAACAAAAGACAGTTTTGATGTCAAATTTCCCCAAATATGCACTGACCTATTGAGCTTTTGTAGACAGTATTATCTTTAGTCTGATCTAGGGCAAGTACATACTGCTTCTCACTATGGAATTAATGACACTATGGAAGTTTAGAGAAATAATAGAAAGAGAATTGATTTGAAGGAAAAGATGATGTGCTGGTAAACTGGTAGTCAGAAGTTACTATATTTCTCAGTCATATTTACATTATTTAACATTTATAATTAACATGTAATGCTATTTTAAATTTATTTTCTTTTTTTTCCATCCCTTTTCTATTTCTTTAACTTTATTTTTTTTAAGTAACTGGTTTTAGCTAGCTGTGGTGTCTAGAAGAACAGGGTGGGTTCTATCTACTCTAACACATGTGAACAAATAGAGGTTGGCTTCACCTTTTCTTGTGGGTACCTTGCATTTCTAGTTGAAGGATTCAGGTGGAATGCTCTCTGTGATGTATCCATCTGTGGTCATGTGGGCATGTTAAGCATGGATTAAGGATTAAACCTTGCTAACAGCCTAATATACCAGATGAAAAACTTTTTTTTTAACCCTTTATGAACCAAAGTGAAAGTAATTTTTGCAGGGTTGTGTATAATAGAAGAATTGCATTCATTTCTACAGCTGGCGAAGAAATATAATATGGTTGTGGTCTCTCCAATCCTGGAGAGAGATGAAATACATGGAGGAACTCTGTGGAATGCTGCAGTGGTCATTTCTAATTCTGGATGTGTCCTTGGCAAAAGTAGGAAAAATCACATTCCAAGGGTTGGAGATTTCAATGAGGTAAGATACAGCATTGTGACTATCAAGCTAAATTTACCTTGCAGCTCTTGGTCTTGTCAGCCTGTGTTGTATCAGTCATACTGTCAGGAAGTGTAATGTATTTCTAGAAAATGTGGTTCACCAAGTGTCACATGAATTTTTTTTTTTCAGGTGAAACTATAGTAAGTGCATTTATCAAGAATAGAGAGTTATGACTCTTAACAAATAACGCTAAATCTTTGGCATGTGCTCATCTTTGGGCTGATGTAACCTACAAAAGTATCAAGGATGTTTAAATCAAAATTCTTTAAGTTGCAGCTTTGTTACGTTAGTTGTGCGTGATTGGTTTAGGTAGGTTTTGCATGTGTGCATGGTGAACTTTAATTTGGAGGGCAATTGTTTCATGGTTCAGGCATGTTATGGTCTTGATCTCTGTTTCTTTGTGAGGTTGTTTTTGAAATAACAGTTCTTTTGCAGAATCCCTTAATTCATTATGCTTCTGATTGAGTAGCTGTTTTGCAGCATCTTCTGTTTACTAATCACATTACTTCCACTTGAAGCCCCCAGCAGTTTTTAGGCCGTCCTCCAGAATCAGCTTCAAAACCTGAACTGGTTATAAAGGCAACAATCAGAAGAAAACTACTAGATCTGAAATGTGTTTATCCATCCATAGAATTATCACAAGTAGAAATATCAGGATTAAAAATCAACGAAGTCTAAAACTACATTGTTTTACCTAACTAAATCTTTGTCAGCTGAAGTGAGTAATTAACAGAGGTATTTCTTTTAAGCACTGCGGGCTCCTATATACCTGCAGTTACTTTTGTTCCCTATCCAAATGCTCCAGTCACTAAACTGAGTCTTCAGAATCCCAACTGCTTTTTTATTAATTTTAAAAGGTTTTCTGTGTTTTGAAACTTTGTGTTCAAAGATCTCTGCAAGTTTTGACCTGGACTCCCAGACCTGATCAGACTGGTTTGTGTTTCTTCAGAGGTGGCTGTTAATAGGTTTGTACACAATGGATTTCTGGCACAGGCCTGTCAGTCACCAGCATCGAGTCTATCTTTAACAATTATTATGATGTTTAGTATTATTGTACAAGATCTGTCTTTCAGCTAGCAAAACAGTAACTAACAAACCCATATGAAGTATAAGCACTAATAAAAATGAATTTTATTTACTTTCCACATTCTTGATTTATTCCTTGTGTAATAAAATATAAATTCCTGTTGCTTGTGCTAAAATATGGTGCATTTCAGTTTTCCAGACAGAGGTTTGTGGAACATAAACAGATTCCAAGAAACTTCTTGTTTCCAGCTATGAAACGGTAAAAAAGGGCACCTAAAAAAAAGAAAATATTTTTCCAAGTGAAGTATAAATAGAGTTTCGCTGAGAGTTTTGCATAATTCCTAAATGGAGTTAGTTCTTATAATCCTAAATGCCAGAATTACCAAAACCCAATCTATTTATATCTTGCAGTTATACTATGATGATTTGAACTTTCTTGTTGTATATACCTCATTATAGAAGCAAGTAGTGTTTACCCAAAACAGCACTGTCTTTTTAGCTAGTTTTTATAGCAAAAAATTAAGTTCATTCTTCTGATCTGAGCAGTTCTGATAGAGGAACTTTAGAAACCACCAAGACTACAAGGAAAGATTATGCTCATCTGTTACTGTAATGGTGTTTTCTTTATCAACAAAGGTAACTCCCAGGGAAGTGCTGAATTTGAAATTATTTTATGTGGATAGGGAGAGAAGCCTTATTAAAATCATCATTGTTGAATCAGTGAGAAATGAATAGAAAGGGAAAAGAGATTGGTCTGTAACCTATTCAGCCATGTGTGGGTGGGCATATAAATAAACAAAAATCAATCCTTCTTGAGACATCACAGTTTGTTGCTGTGGAGATGACTGTGACCTCTGGTGAGGAATAAAGAAATAAGAACTGATGAATTCCCTGAAGCAACAGCATTCTTGTTTTTCTTCTCCTATTGTAATAAAAGAAAACTGAGAATGGAAGAAAAAATGGAAATATATTCAATCAGCAGAATTGTTTTGAAGAAGGATTGTGTGAGTACCCACCATGTGGTGTGTTCTCCACAGACATGAAAGGAGATAAAATCAGTGCCCAAGGGAATGTGCAACTTCATGAGACCTGATAATAATATAATAATAATAAGAAACACAAGATGTTACTTCTGCTGGGCATACTGAACCTCTAGTCCTTGGATCCCCCTGTATCTATCATGCCATTCTCCTACACTTTTGCAAGGCCCTGGTTTGTTCCCTATCTGTAATTGTGCTCATTGTAGGCCTGATGAGATTCAAGGCCAATGGCCATGGTTATTACAATGCACAGATAGTTTCAATAAAAAGAGAACTGTTTTACAACACACCTTTCTTATATGAGGCATGCCCCGCTGGGTCAGGCTGGTGGATTATGTACCTTGTTTTTCTATCTCTCAGATCATCACAAAAAGGTTCTATTAGGAATAAGTCTGGCCACTGTGCAACTTCTGTACTCCCGCACTAGCTACAGTCAGTGTATTAGGGATGTTGGGTGGCATGTTCCTGTCTATTTTGTTTCTTATCTGTGGTTCTTTTATCAGTGTCTTTGTCTAATCCCTTCTGAACATGGTGATAATACCTGCTTTCACAGAGAAGCAAATTTCAGAAATGCACTTCCTGCTGCATGAAAAAAGTTCCTTTGATTGAAAACAGGTACAAGAGCGTAATTTCAATACCCGCTATTGCTGCTGATTTGGGATTGCTGTATTATTCATCTTATCCACTGCCTTTGTGATTTTGTAAATCTCATTCATAGTATCTCAAGTCTTCTGTCTGCAGATTGAAGAGCCTCTTTAGTTGCTCCTCAAAAGGGAGCTGCCCCATCCTCTTCATCATTTCAGCTGCCCTTGCTTATTCCATCTCTAGTATATCCTTACTGAGATGCAGACACTAGAATTGCCCAGAGTACTCAAGCCGTGGTCATACAGCATTCTTATAAGCCAGCAAAACAATGTTTTCTGTTTCAGTACCCTTCATGTTGATGTCTGAAATTTTCTTCGGGTTTTGACTACCACTGGGTGTTAAGCAGGCAACTGTCAGTGACTCCACACGTGCCCTTTTCTGGTATCTGGGAAGAACCATTTCTGTACATTTCATTTAGAATATCTCTGTGACTGTCTCTCTTGATAGCTGTTACCAGTGCCCTATCATTCTCTTCACTAGTGCCTTTTACAGGGACCAGTGCATTTCTAATTGTTTAGAAATGTTTGATATGATAAAAGTTCACAGCGTATGGTAAATGGGATCTTTTAAGACGGCAGTTGGCTCCAGTTTCTTTAAGGAGTGTACTCTAGATTTATCCCATGATTTTCCTGATGGTAGTTTCAAGACTTCTGTTTGTTTAGAGCAATAGGCATATAGGAAATTTAAATAACCAATCTTAGCTATACAGTGATGTTTCCTTACAGCATGCATAAAATTACTGCATATCATTACATAACAGATGAATGTAAAGGAATTCTGTATTCTTTAAACAGTGTACATCAGCTCTTTAATCAGGCTTGTTTTCTTATGTGGTGAAAGTATTAAGAGGTGCCTGAAGTTTGGCAATTTGTGGATCTTGCCTAAGCTTCTGTAGAACTTTCCAACATGAACAAAAGTGTTTATGTCAAAGTCAGAAAGTGCTTAGATGTATCGTGAATGCGGGGGGGGTGGGGGGGGGAGGGAAAGGAGCTTGAACTTGAACTCAGCAGCCTAGGAGAGAGACACTTTTTGCTATATACTCATTACAGTGCAGCTATGTACTAAATGAAAGGTGTCTCCCTCGTGATCAAATGACTTGAAGCTGGAAATTGGGAAGTGCCAAAGCAATGTTGGAGATACTTCTCTTTGCTTTTTTAAGAAATCTGCATTTGTGGTTTATTTCGTTTGTTTGTTTGTAGTCTACTTACTATATGGAAGGAAATACAGGACACCCAGTGTTTCAGACACAGTTTGGAGCAATTGCTGTGAATATCTGCTATGGGCGCCACCACCCTCTGAACTGGCTCATGTTTAGTATGAATGGAGCAGAGATCATCTTTAACCCTTCAGCCACTATTGGAACACTCAGGTAAAACACAAACTAATTTAGGCCATTGCATGCTTGAACCTCTGAGCCCTTTGCTGAGGCTGCAGGGGCACCGTGCCGAGGTCTTGGAGCTCAAGGAATCACCTCCTTTTTTTGCCTTCTTGAAGGAATCTGCATTCATCTCCATCTGGAGATTTGGGCTACAAGTCTGCTCATAGTTACTGATTCTCTTCCAGAACTTTAGTTGTACAACTACAGGTCTTTTGTCTCTGAGACAGAATTAACCAGCATCCAGCTGGTGTTCTGAAAACTAATGAGAATTTATTTAGATTATCTCTGTAATATTTTTGCTTTATGATAGGCAGTAGTAATTTACATTCAGGCTTAGCTTGACGGCTTGCATCATCTACCTAGGAGCAAATGAGTATGGTATCAAATTGCGATTTTCAGAGCCAAGCTGAGAAACCATTTTCTCAGAAACTTAATTTTAACTGTTGGCAATTTTGTGATTAGCAGGACTCTTGAACCAGACTGAACCAGTGTAAACTGTTTCCCTTGAGATTAATCTTCTGCAGATTGACATTAATTGCACCCTACTGACTCGCTTTCCTGAAGGGGGAAAAAAAAAAAAAAAAAAAGAAAACCAGCTCAGTGAGCTAAGAAAATGCACTTCTTAGCTGGCACATAATGATTAATTTGTGGCTTAGATCTTGAATATTCTTTGCCTCTACATTATTAGCAACTGTCACATGAATATAATAACTTTTGAATGTGCCGTGCTTCTAAAGCATTGTCTGACACAAGCTGCGTATTGCTTGGGATGATATGATGTGATGCAAAATAACTGCATTTCTTTGGGGCTGGTGGTGGGGCTTTCGTTAAGTAGAAATCTTGTAGAAATGGTTTCAATGGTTCTTCATGCCACTCTTGAAAACCCCCCCATGCCTTCCTTTCATTCTCATTGTATTCTGTTCTTTTCCGTGTTACTCAATACTTTGAAATTCCAAACTAGACTGTTTGTAAATCGAGGCTTGGGATTCCGGAATGTGTCCACACATCAGCTTAACACATGATAGAACAACTGTGCCTTTTATTTTTTATTTTTTTTTCCTGATAACAGTAGTCTCTGAGAAGTAATTTAGTGTTGCATAATGTTTACATATATAAGACTGAGCAAGTGACGGTAATTTATTATAATTATAAATGATAATATTTTTAATCCTTTTCAGTTTAAGTAGTTAGCTTTATCTGGGGATGGGGAGGAGTCTGGCCTTGATGGATTGAGTTTCCAGCTCCAAAGATAAGTTTTAGAAAGCAAACTGGAGCATATTTCGTTGTTACTGATGATATTGTAATATAATATCCAGTAGAAAATAGGAAAAAGACAACATACTGATTTCTTATAATACTAAAAATTCTCCCTCATTTCTCTTCTCTCCCTTCAGCTGAGCTTGTGTGCAGGGACCAATTGCAGAATACTTTCATTTTTATTTCATTAAACCTAAGAGGAAGAGATTTTTCCAGTATCAGTTTTGTAAACCTTAATGTATGAAACATTCAGTCAATGTAGACTTGCTAACTGGCTATTCAAGGTGATGGAAAAGTTAGAAATGTAAGATGACTCTCTTTTTTTTAGTATTTTACATTTCTTAGGGAAATCTTTCACCCAATTCCCTCTCTTCACCTGTTCAATGTAAATCTGGAGTCTTTCTGTCTCTGCAACAAGGTCTGAGGATATTAATCCAATTTTTTTTGCTGACTAGCTAGAAAATTCTGAGAACCCTGAGCATTTATAATAAGGTAGAAATGGTGAAAAACAGCTTAGAGATGTAGAATTTTGATAGCCACAGACAGTTCAGATGCAGAGAAACATGTATTTACACACCTGGAGAGTAGAACTATAGGTTGCATGCAGTATTTTGTCTTTTAAACTACCTTGAATAGTTTTTGGTGTAGAAGATAATTTAGGTTGAGTAATGTTGGAAAGTGTCCCATGAAAAGAGTTGAATGAATACACAATGCTTTTGGAGCATTTATGTCACTACTAGAATAATATTTGTGATGTTTGTCCACTTAGAGCCCATGAACAGGAGAGCAAACAACTTACCCTGTTGTTGTACAGCACTTCATTGGTACTCTGGGTGCTTCACGCTTTCCTAATTACTGGCTTTCACTTGACTGTTTTTAAGCATATAATTTTTATTGCAGGAAGAGGACTCTTGAGGCCCATGTTAAAACTGTCCCTGGGGTCGCTTCTTGGCTATAGCCTTTTTTTCCTGTTTCTCCTCTTCTGTGAAATTGTAATTTGCTGGAGCTTTTCAATAAAATCACTTTTTCTTAGAAGAGCTGTCTGCCAGACTCAAAGCAATTGAGAAAAGAGGCAATAAACGAAATCCTTTCAATCAGTCCAATGACCATCTCTTAAGATTCCTGGATCTGACTGGGAGATTAATGAGTCAGATGCTTGCAACCTTGTCTTGGCACTCAGAATCTGGCAGATACATGCTGTCACAGGGCATACAAATTATATCACCTTTGTTTTGGAGCTCTGAGTACTTCTAGACCTGCTATTAACTAGTCTGATCCCAGTGTATTGAATTACTTAATAAAAAGAAGACTATTTC
>JANHGN010014125.1:0-22780 GCA_024605025.1 Megaceryle maxima
ATGCTTTTAGAGTCTTAAAAAAAAAAAAAATCAAAACCAAAACCCCAACAACTTTCATTGCTCCTCCACTCCTGATTCAATTTGCTGTCAAAGGTCATGAGCTAAAATATACAGTTTACGCTAAAAGCAGGAAGCGGGTAAGTAATTGAATAAGATCAGGAAATGGAAGAATACTGCCATTTTCCTAATGGATATAGTACAAGGTTTACTCTCTCCAAATTGAATTCTAGGAGCTCCTGTAGTAACGGGTTTATTTTTCTTCAGCTTGAATTTTAGCCTACGAGGTTTAAAGAAAAACCCTCATGCAATCAAAAGGACAAAACATCACAGCAGCTTTATTTTCTAACAGACAAAGATGATCATTTGTGCCAGAAAGAGAACACCCCCCCTACCCCCCACCCCAACAACAGTGTCTTAAGCAGAACTGGCATAGCAGGTTGGCTGTTTAATATACATGGGCTGGAAATAATTCTACTAAATCAGATCTCTGAATTATTCATGAAAAACAGATTTTCATGATTTAAATTAGAAAGACTTAAAATTACAAGCCTTGCATTGCTATTGATAGGTAAGGTCTCTTTCCCCCCGTGCGATGTTAGAAGCTCATGCAATTTTACTCCAGGAAATGCTTTATGATCACTCTAAAATAGTATGCAAGATGCCATGCCACTTATGGAAGCAACACCCACACTGGTAACTACCGTAGACCAGTAAGAGCAAACCAGTAATAATTACATCAAAATGTATCATTACTATAAAGAAAAGAGTTTGAGGGGGCTGTTTTCAGTATTTATTGCCTGCTGAAGCAGAGGTTCATTTAAAACATTAGAAGCACAAACCTTAAACTGAAAATAATATCTTTCCACCACCAAAAACACTGCAATTCTTACGGGGAAACATCAGACCAGAAATTTTACTTCAAATCTTTCAAAAGCACTTCACAATGATCCACCTTCCACCCTCACCCTCTGTGTATTGTTACTAATTTATAAATACAATTCTGCTAATAAAGCTGAGTGTTCTACATGGCTTCCTGATAGGTACTCTCTGGTCCTTCAACACAGCACCAACAGTTGACAACCTCCACAGCCAGCTGTAATTGCTACACTGCTTTGTAGTAGAAATTACTAATATTCATTAATATTCACACAGGTACCGAACCTTTCATCTGAAGATCTCCAAACACTGCACAAATTCTCTGATTAAAGCTTTACGCCTTGATTAGGAATTGGTAGACAAGTTCTTTATGATTAAACACAATTTACATACAGGATGAACGTGAGGAAAGGAGGCTGGGACCTGCCAGACACCAGGGCGAGTATCCACGGCCACAGAGCAGTGGTCCTGATGCTGCTCCCATGGCCATCTCAGGCTCTCCTGCTTATGGCTTGACGCTGACCGACCAATCCAGATCTGCCCATGTGGCAGTTTTACTCGGAGACAGCTAAGAGTTTTTTCCAAGTGGTAAGACCATTTTTTTTAATATAAATCCCCAAACTGGGCTGCAGCTAAAACATTAACAGATCTGTGCTAGAAGGGAACAGAATAAGTGCAGCTCAGGCTGGACCGGAGTCCAGAGCAGAACAAACAGAACAGCTGGGACAACCTGCGACCCAAAGGGCAGGTTTGTTAACAACAGTAGGCTAAAGGCAAAGTCCTCATTTCTCAAATCTTTTACCGTGGCACACGAGGTATTGCAACTCCATTTACAATGACGAGGACCAGTTCTCACCGCAGAGTTCCCCTTAATCAAGGGAAGTGAAGACAACTAATATCAAATCTTGCAAACCGAGAGCAGCACGCCACCCAAATACAGCCTTTGTTTGACAACACCACGCTAAGTCGTCAGGATCTTGTCATTTTCTTCTTCAGAACCAAAGCACAGAGCACTTGTCTATTTATTTATTTTCTTAAACATATGAGCTATTTTCCTTCACCTAGCAAGCCCTATTGAACAAGTTCTATAATTAACATCAAAGCAATTTGAAAGCTGCTTGACTTGCTAAAAGCCGGTAAACAAGCAGGAAGCAATAAGGTGCTTTACAAGAGAAGAACATGTGTTAGGGGGAGGGGAGACTATAAAACATTCAACAGATTGATTAGTAATTTTAACAGAATTTCCATTTTTATTAACCCTCTGCCTGCTTTGGGCACTTGATTTTTATTTCTATTGATAAAAATAGGAGATTTTGTTGTTGTTGTTCAACTAGATTAGAGTAAAATCTGTGCAGAAGAAATAGCATAGTTGGCAAAAAAAAAAAAAAAAAAAAAAACCTACTATTTTTCATGCACCAAATGTTTGCTGCTTCATGTGGCTAAGATAAAACCCACCTGCTTCATGACTAAAATATTATTTAATAACTTGCTTCTTTCTTAAGCACGTGAGTTTCTACATCTATTTTTTTAGTTCTATTAACTGGGTGAATGCACATAAACTACACGGGAACTTTGATGTTACTGATTCAGCTCTTTGCTGTTAAAGACATGAATGGCATAGAGATTTTTTTTTTCTTTTTTTTATTTTTTTTTTTCTGATCTAAATCAATTTGTGTCTGCCAAATAATTATTTTCCTGCTTCCTCCTCCAATTTCTTGCAGGATCACCCTGGGCTTTGGGCTGAAAACAGCCCGCTAACATTTATTTTATGCTATTTTACACCCATGTCGCCTTTTGCCAAACCTTTCTCACCTTACAGAGATGTTACGCCTCACAGATGTTTCACAGAAGACAGATCTGGAACAGCTATCACCCTATTTCTAGGTCTTCATCTTGTTGGACTACAGAGAGAACACTGTTTATGAATGGTGTCTCCCATACTAGAGGGAACAGCAGTTAAACTGTAACAGCAGTTCTTCCTTAACTGGAGAAAGTGAAGGATTCAATTTGTGTGAAATCAGGTCCCTACAACTGTTCAGAGATCAGCAGTGTATAAACAGACACCAGGAAAACGAGCAATGGCTCATAACATGCTTGGGCCCTTTTCTGAGTAAGGGTGGACTTAGATAAAAACTTAGGACTTCTTCAGGAAAGTCTATTCATGCTAGAGGGAGATTGGAGACATTTTTCCAATAGCTGATCCAACACAAAAGGACACACCTGAAACTGATCCTACACTGTGAAAAACTGGAAAATTAGAAGCATCAGGAGTATGTATTTTGTCATAGCCTGCCTGGTGTTGCCAATCTTGGAGGCAAACTTCCAACAGCACTGGAAATGCAAGACCACAGTAATTTTTGCAGTTGATCCTATGAAGTGTTTTTTTCTTTTAGCAACAGTAACTTTTACTTGAGGCTAACTCTTTCATTTTCAGACACAGAACCTCACTGTGTTTTAATATTAAGCAGGGAAAATTGTTCAGGGAAAGGTCAGGACAAAAGGACAAGTTTGTTTGTCTGTTTTAGGAGTCAGAGCCTTATATAGTAATGGCCATACTGCGCTTTTTGACTGGCAACAGAACTGATTTCAAAACACCCCCTTGAATTATTCACGAGTACAGCAAGCTCAGTAAAAAAAAAAATCAAGCTACATCACACACTTGCTAAGAACAAAGGAGGCTTTCCTTGTGCACACTGCTCGTGTGCTAGGAAAGAGGGTTAAATATAGGAAATGGACTCGCATTTAAAAGTTTGTTTCATTTCAGTGGGTTTGGGCAGACAAAAAAAGTAATTTCTGTCTTAATTTCTTAGCAATGCGACATTCCCACTTGTGAAGCCACACAAAACAGAGAATAACCTCCTCGGGGGGAGGAAGATTATCAATGATTTTCCTGAGCTTTGTACACAGGTCATTTGTTTGTTTGTTTGTTTTTCCTGAAATGAAGTAAAAAGCAGAAAGTCTAGCAATGCACACACATTTTCTTTCAGCAACACCATGTCACTTTGTGGGGTGGCCGCTTGGCCTCTGGCACACAGGTAGCCTTGGGGCTGGCCAGAGCTGCCTCTCCACGACCACTGCCAAGCTAAGTCCAGTGATGGCTCAAAAGCTGTATGACAGCACCACAAAGCACTGCAAACTATGAAAGCAATCGTGGGAGCTCAGTACCTGAATTTCACACTGCTTTAGCTTACCAGGCTGTGAAAACACTGCCGCTCATGCTGCCATTTGCTTTCTGCTTCTAATAAATCTCAGCCAAAAAATGAAGCTCTTCAGACCTAGGGAATCAATCAGAGCCTCCCTCCTTTTCAGAGGGGCTGTAACACACCAGCTAGAAAAGCAGGAGTACTGCCTTTAGTTTACAAAGAGATGGGAAAATATCCTGGTTACTTAATTCAAGGAACTGCCTCTTCACCCTAAGCACCCCCCCCACCCTTGGAAAGGCCAAACTAAGGAGCTTTGCCAAGGGAACGGTTCCTCCAAGTGTGGTTCACTGTCACATTAAAAGTGTCCCCATGTGTCTCTCAAGCTCACGGCCTAGGTCTGTGCCCATGGATCTGGGGAGTTAGAGCACTCCGGAGATAGGCCCAAGGTTACAAAAGCCTAGCCAAGAGCCCAAGGGTGGGAACTTGAGGATGAACTGCTGTGCTTCCAGTGCATACACAGGAGAACCTGTAGGTCAGAAGTCTTGGCTTACACTGAAGTTGTATTTGTAGAATTTTCCTTTAGTAGAATACAAAAAAAAAAAGTTTATAAATGCTGGAAGATTTCTTTTTTTTTTTTAATTCAATATGGTCACTTTATTATGAAGTCTTATATCACTTAAGCTAGAGCTTAATTTATCTCTAAGCAGCCTCAGTCAAAATTAATTTTTTGCTTAATTCCTTATTGGTAACATGCTCAGGAACTTTTAAGACAGCAATTGATTGCATCGTACATTTAAAATATGATTCACTTCCCAAAATGACACCTTTAATAATCATTTAAGTTTTCAATTAAAGTAAGGTGCCAGCATTAAAAGAAAAAAAGATAATCCTGGGAGACAATAACTGCTACATGCACAGTAAATTTTTTTTACTATTATTCTCAAGATAGCCAATTGATTAACATAATGAGGTTAACCCAAAAGCCCCTGGGTTTAATTTTAATTTTCAGTTTGGAATTTGCTGGGATTTTGTTACACTGGGTGCAGTGGGTGAGTGGTGCACTTTTTCTCAACAGCATTACCTGGTCTGGTGACAGGGTGGTGACATCTCTCTGGCAACTGCACTTTGCAGCTGCATAAACTGGAGCCAAGAGGAAGTGAGATGCAGCAGGGCAGATCGCAAAGCAGTGGCAAAATTTGCAACAGAAATAAAAACATGCCAACATTGCTCATTCTCTTACGAGCCTGAGCACCCGCAACACAACAGCGACGGCAGGCGACAGCAGAGGAACCCTTCTGTCACTTCCCAGGTGCCATCAGCTCTCACCACTGGCTTCAGAGAAGTGCTGGAGGTATCAATACTCTACCATTTATTCCTGTTTCTACATACGACCGGAGTTCTTCCACACTCTGCCTTGGCTGAACAAGCACTACCACCTGGCAGTAACAGTATCACAAGCATTACATCGGTGACCATATCGGGTATTAGCGCCTGCGTTTGAACCCTGGTTAGGGGACAATCCACACTGCCAGACGGATGATATTTTACATCAGAAGTAACCAGGTTTTTAGCTTGTATTCTTCTGCATCTACCGGTGGGGACTCTGCCTACACCAGAGCCTGAAGACACAAGCTGCTAGCGCCCATTAGCTCTCACAAGAGGCTTTCAGCCGGCTGTTCAATGCAGTAGCATAAAGACAGATCAAACCAGGAGTGTATTGTTAAAGAATTATCACGGTACTGAATCTAAGATACAAGCGTTTTCTATTTCAGCTTCAGTAAACAATACCTCTGTAGAGTTTCTCCCACCTCTGAGCACATACGCTCATTCACGGGAGAGTGGCACGGTGCAAACAAGGCCCTTTTTCTTCCAAATTCAGCAGCTCTGCAAGTGAAGCTCTCCACAAGGATGTCATTTTGACTCTATGGGACTTCCCAATAAGTATTTTCGAACCTATCTAGCAGGGATAACATCCTCAGTAATCCATTTGACTCATGATTACCATTTCAAACACAGGCTCACACCCAGTGGAAAAAAAAAAGTGCACTTTACATGGCAATATATACAGAACAATAACACTGCCAGATGGTATAATACTGAACAGAATTAATTTCACACATGATGTTTTCAAGGTGTTAAAATATGTCACAGCTTCCGCTAATAAAACATCTTCCTCTTCCCTCCTCCTCTTAAGAAAACACTCCATTCCCACCAGCCCGTATTTTACATTATATGTGTTTTCAATTCTGATAAGGGCAGCTGATTGCTTGCAAACCTAATTACAGTCAAATGAAAGTCTTTCAGAACCATCATTAGCAATTAGGACCCGCTGGATTTGCAGTGTATCATTTAGAGAGGTATAATTCTATAGCTTATTGAAAAATTGCAGGTGAAACTGGTGATTATAAGGGGGGGTAGGGGGGGAACGCCCCTGACACGTCACTGCAGGGAAATCTTCAGTAAAGTGGCAGCTTCTGCGAGCGGCTGATCAATGAATGCAGGTGTTTGCTTCAGCACGCCGCCGAGCACGGCTCCTCGGAAAGCCGCGATGGGTTTTGTGAATGGCTCTGGGTTTCACATCACGTGCCTGGTTTTTGTGTCTGTGTTCAAGGAATCCAAAGGGCTTATTCAGGAACTTCATTAAACCTGGGGGTGGGGGGGATGCGCAGCACTGAACAACAGGCACGTGAAGCAAAACATCACTTTTTCAGTCCTTTTTACAGAGAACAACAATCTTTTCTGTGCCCATTGAGCTCAATTATATATTATCAGGGCACAGAAGTTGTTTGGATGCTTTGGAGCAGCTGGGTGCCTTCACAGATGACGCACTGGATATGGTGACTGCGGGTTAAGTGCAGCTGGAGATTTTTGCGGCCTCTGATCAGAAGCAAACAGCAGTTGAGAATCACAAAACACTTGTAATTCAAGCACTGTTTGTCACCAGCAGCAGTTCCTGAGAGGGGCAGCCCAGAATAGCAGCCCAGCTTTTAGACACACGTTCTCTCACACGTACAGAAATCCATACTGTGCCTGCGTGCAAAATAAAGCACGGTTCCCTCTCGAGGATGAAGTTACTGACTGGTCAGCATGAAGCACTCAACGTTTTAACAGCATGATGGTAGACTAGATAACACTGAGCTGGACATTAGCGGGTACAGATGAGGTTAATTTACACAATGGGCCCCCTCTTTGGGCATATCCCTCCATACACATCCCCCTGCGTAACATTTATCCCTCAAAAAGACCACGCTGCTCAGCCTGGACCTGCACCAAGTCCCATCACTCTACCTCTTCCCCACAGGTATGCTCCTCCTTTTCCACCCTACAAAGGCTTCTCAAAGCCCAGATCTACCTATCTCCCCTTATCACACGAGCATCCTCCACCGCGTAACTACATCCACTCACGATGTAACCTCAAAGCAGTTAACGGGACGTGGCACTTTCTATACTTTCAGTGCTGTCATTTTATTTTGTCATCATTTCATAGTTTATTTTTCAAATGAAATGATGTTAAAAAGGTGGACTGAGAAAAATATCCAAACATGCAATGCCCTCGGATGACACAACAGCAACACAGAGCAAACAAAGTTTCATTAAAACAACGCTGCCTGAAAAGTCCTGTTGGTTGCGACATCAGCTTCAGGTGACTTCAGCCTTTTAACAACACTTGCACACAATCAAACCACGCTCTGGAGGTTGCAACACAAACATCAAATCTACCAATTTCCAAGTGGCTGCGCTAGTATTTCAAAGTAAATAAATAAATAAATAACCTCTTGACAAACAGAATGGAAAGAAGCATTTTCTCCATTCGCTCCCCTGCACAGCACTCTCTCTGCTGCCCTGAGGACTAGCCAGTACTGCTGCTACGACTCATGACTTTGTCCCATGGGCTCCTGACAAGCCCGTAGCGCGTCACGTTTCCTTTAACTTCAGCCATATAAAGCCTGGCCTCCAACAGTGCAAGACTAGCCCAGATGAACCCAGCACAGCTTAAAACCACTCTTTTGTCCTGCAGGAGCTATTTTCACAGCCCAGGTTTGTTCCTGATTTTCAGCAGTTTTGTAGTCACTGAAATTCACTGGCTGCCAGTACAGTCACCCCAAATCACAGCAGCTATGTAGAAGGAGATTCAAGCCTTCGTCGCTTGTTATGGGTGTACTTGTGTTGTATGCAGTATTTCCAAGGCGTCTGACCTCGCACTGCACAAATACAGGCATGGGATTTTTTTTCCCTTGTTGCTGCACAAAGATACATGTTGGGAGTCAAAGAAATTAAACAGTTCTCTGTAGTTGCATCTAATACTTGTAGCTGCTATTGCACTCCCAAAGCCCACCCACAATTTCATTTTCAATTAACAGCTCTTAGAAAAGCAGTAATGAAAGCAGTTGCTAAAGAGCACTCAGATGTCATTGAGAGACTGCAAACCCAAACTGTAAATAGCACATTGTAAATCGCTTGTCACCACAGTCAGCCCTCACTGGAATCACACTGCCGGTGACAATCAAACCCATCTGCTCAACTCCCCGACCAATGTCACCACAAACCATACAGCTACCACCCACCTCCCGCTCCGCTCTCACCACCTGTCACGTATGGGCTTGTGTAAGAGCGTGCAGAACCTGCATGGGTGATTAAATGCAGATCACACAACAGTCATTTCACCCTCCCCACCAGAGGTTTGCTGCCCTGGAGCACACAAGCACCTCTGCACCAGAGGACACGTCTGCTATAGCTACGTCTGCAACACTGTTAACCACACGGTGTTCGCAAGCCATGGTGACAGGGGACAACAGTGGCCATCCAGATCAGCCATCAGAAGCCTCAGCAGTCTCAGAGTTAAGATGTACGGATTCCTGGCAAGACTGGCACGGGGATCGTGGACTTAATTCCAAAGAGGAAAAGATTCAGCACCTCTCTCCTTCCTCTTTGACTGATTCATGTAATGGACTATGAAGTTAAAGCCAATAGTTTATACAGCTTGCAGATTGCCAGAGTCAGCAGTGTAGCTTTCTTTGCCATTCTTCCCATTTTTCCTTTATCTCATGAAAATTTGCCTCCTAATTCATCTCTCAATTGTGAGTTTTCCTCCTTCATTCATCATCTTCTCCTTATTACCAGCTTCTCTTCTTCCTTGCAATCACACAATATCTGGGACCGAGATTTGATATTCTGCGAGCATCTCGAGAATCAGCCAGTTAAGGTAGAGCACAGCAGCAGTTGGCTTTCTCATATACATAAGCCAGCTAAGATACCACTTGTCCTGCACACAGACTGCTGTTTTAGAAGCATACGCCAAAGACAATCCTTTCTGCAGGAAGGTGTATCAATCTCCCAGCAGGTAAAGAAAATAATGAAGGAAATGGTAGAGGTAGCACAAATCAGTGTCTTCTGCTCTTTCCAAAACACACACCCACTGAATAAAGAGAAATGAGCCATCCCTCTCACTATCAAAATACTCTCAACACTCCCCCTGCAGTAAAAACTCATTGTTTCTTAGTATGCCACACTCTACTTGAACCTTGAGGAATAAAAACTCATTAAAAACTATTTAAAAAAATTTGCCACCCTTTTACCAGTTTAGAAATGTTCACTTTAAGATTACCAAATTATTTTTACAGAAAACACATACCAGCACCAATTAACGTAAAGGAAATGAAATGTAAAACGCTGGAGAAATATTCTGATGAGTCTTATGTTTGCTTAATGCCAACTAAAATTTCCTTGAGGCATTTAATAAGTACATTTATAAAAGCTCACAAAGCAGAGTTCAAAAGTCTTCTCACTAGTAAAATATGAGCCTTAATTAACCTACAGTTTCACATTTTCTGGATTTCAATAGACCTGTAGGCATTTCAGCATAGCTGGATAAATACCTGCACGAATACTGCAAGGATTTGCACTGAAAACTAATTAGCAGTCCTTCCAATAGCTGACTTCAACTAAATCTGTTTGACGAGGGAGCTTCATAGCATAAATCCTGCATGAGAGAGTTACTTCCAGCCGATAACAGATTTCACAGAAAAGCGTATCAGACAGGACTGTTAACTACTGGTAAAACAATGAACACAGTCTCTGGGCATAAAGCATCTCCCAACAGGGACAGACTGCAGCCAAGGGCTTACGCCAGCACAGGAATGCAAGAGACAACATCGAGACTGCATCCTGCCATCCGATGATAATATTCACAGGTGACAATTCAGGATTCTTCCAGGGACCACAGGGGAAAGATAACTTGTTTACATATAAAATTTATAGCCCTCACATAGTAAGGACACCATATATATCCAGAAGCATACTGAAGTGGCTTTGGATGCTCCTACTTTGTCAAGCACAAAACACAGTGGCCCTGGTTCATGGCTCGTTGTCATCTGAGAAGGCTGAAAAGCCACTTTACTTCCCATAGAGAGTCCAGGAAATCAGTGGGAGGGACCTGGATGGGGAAACAAATCCAAGGTGTGCAGCCAAGGGTCACTCTAGGAGGAAAAGTGCTACATGATCAGAGAAAACCATCCTCAGAACTTCTCACTCTCCTCTTTTTTTTTTTTTTTTTTTTTTAGGTCTTCACCATTTGTCTTGAAAGAAGGCAGAAAATGCTTACCAGAAATACTACATATAAAGGTTGGGCTCATGTCTTTTCAAATAACCTTTAGAGTCTTTTCCATTATATCTTTTTCCCGTGCCTAAGTGCCAAAGCCAGTAGGATTTGTCAGCACCTAAACTGTTCATGAGACTAAAACGTTCTTATCTAAAGAGCTATACCCCTACCAAATGTATTAAATTTATACTGAGCAAGATATTTTATTTCCTCTCAGCCTTATCCCTCAGGAATTAAGCAGAGTACTCGGATTTATCATCTAAAAGAAAAACCATTTTCCATGACATTTGTCAACTCAATACCTTCCAAGCTAGTGTATATTTATTCCTAAAAACATAACCTCACAAATAACCTCTATCAGCAGTGAAGCTGATTCCTTCAGAGCTTAAGTACAGGACAGAAAGGTTTCACCTGACAATCGGCTATGCCAGGGGAGTCAAAGAGTGCAAAACGTCAGCTTTCACAAAGGGCAGTTCCTCCCGCTCGACGCAGAGACATTTGACAGACTAGGGAGGAACAGAGCCAGACCAGCCAAAGAACAGAGACACCACGTAGGTGAACACAGAAAACGGACAAGGAAACACAGCAGCTTCCAGTATCTACTTATAACCAGTGCCTCAACCATCCTGAAGAGTTTCCCCACCTCCCTTTGAAATACAAAGTCAAATTAAATTAGAAGAAATACCTTTAACGGGTGTGGTAGCCTAGAAAAAGCATTTCACAGCTGTTTCCATTGCTGAAGCACTGTGTAATCTCATATTTCTATACACAGTGTAGGCTCAAAAATAATCACAAATTTTTATTTTTTTTTTTTTAATTATTTTTTTTTTTACCAGCTTCTGTAACTCTGGATATCAGAACTGAATACAAGTCAATATACTGTCATCTGCGGTGTTCTTTCCATTTCCTTGAGCTCACAAAATGAGCAGCAGTGTATTCTCACTATTTCCTAAAAGTTTCTCTGCAAAGCAGCGTTTGGTTCTCACTAAACAAGGATGAAGACTCATTCAATGGGTATCAGCCATCTCCATCAGATATATATATATTTTGGTTTAAGATTCATTAACAACACTCAAATATAGGTCAAAGTTGACCTCTTTATTGTTACTTTAGTTTGACAGACAACGAGCAAAATGACAACACGGGCACAAGCTACACTTAAAATGCCCAGCTCTAAATTAGTCTTTTATATGGAACACACAGGAGGGATATTTATTTGTTAAAAAAAAGCAAAACATGGCTCTTTTTTCTACACCTTGCTCACTGGAGAAGACACAAGTCATGCTTTCTACTTTTTTAAGAGCCATAACAAACGTAACACTGTGCAGTCCTGAAGAAGATACCACGACTTCCAGCCTCAAGCTTTGCAACCCTGGAAACTACACACTTTTGTCACATGTGCACCACAGCTACCCCAGTAAGGGAACACCAGTGCTGGGAAGGGAGGACATTCTCGCTTACAGGTGGGTGATTAGCAACCCAAAAGAGCACACACCGGTACCACTGGCATCCTACGAATGAGCTCCGCACACCATGATGAGTCTTGGAGCTTTGTCTGGATTAAAAGCTGTCCCTCTCGCAGTTACCTCACCTTGCCCTTGTTCAGAGGGGATCTTATGCTTCCGTGTACAAAGTCTAAATACAAGAAGGCATATTTACAGTACATAGTTGGCCTAATAATGTAACAGAGAAGCCACGTTTGTTTGCCCTCACAGCCAGTCTATGGAAAGCTCTGCCAACCTTTGGACATTTATTAATCAACTCAGCTCTATCACCAAAACACGGCTTGCTTTCCCCCTCAGTTCCTCTCTTCTAGTACCAGCACACAGTACCAAGTGGCACCCGAGGGCTCAAGAATAAGACAACTATGAATGGGTTAAAACACGCGATCCCACAAAATGAGAAACCCGCTTCTAAATACCACGTGCCAACAGCCAAAGCCCTCCCTCCCCACAACAGAAAACTTGTCTCCCACCTGTCTGAGGCCCTTCGGTATCTTCTTCCTTTTCCCAAGGTGCTGACAAAGGTTACGATCATTTTCTCGGTCGGAGCTGTACTGGTGGTGGTGAAGTCTGTTCTTTTTCGGCAGATACGACAGCCCATTGGTAAGTGCTTCCCGTTTCTTCTTAGCTAAAGGATTCTGTCTCTTCTCCACACGCTCCTGAGGTTTCAGAGCTATGTCCTTCTGCAGAGGGAGGAAGAGAAGAAAAACACAGCGGTTAAAATATGGCTCCGACTTGGTCAACCTCTGGTAAGCACCAATTCTAGGTGACCAGCAAATCATTCTTCAGGCAATGCTACAGTCATCAGCAACAGAAAAAGCAGTCTTCGCTGGTGTCCACTCAATCAAGAGATTGGCAAATGCAAAATAAAATCTGCAAGATGGACTGAGTGAATGGAAGCAGACAGATACTCCTTTAGATTTCATCCTGCTAACTCCATAATTCTCCAAAACATCTCATGTATCAAGCAAGTGTGCATTTCGAAGACAGCATAAGTTTATAATGTTTAAATTAACAGTCGCCTTTGATTTAAACGAGGCTTGGCTTTTCACATTCATTTTTATTATTTCTTGTATTTGACAAGCCAAGGCAAGAGCTGACCTAAATCCAATTACAGCCAATGAATCTCAATTGACTTCAGTGGACATTTTCCTCAAGTCTGACCTGAGGAGATTTCCAGATCTCCAGGGGAGGGAGAGCACAAAAAAACCCCTTGTATTTAAAATCTTTGTTAGTGACCCTTCTTTAAACCCCCAAATCTACGTCTGTCTATAAAAAAGCACTCAAGTCCTGTAACATAAATGCAAGTTTTGCCACTCAGCCTACAGCTAAGCTACTTTCTTACTACTAACCTGCGACACACAGAATTTCTATTTGTGTTTAAAATAAATGTTACGTTAAAAACAAAAATTAAAAATTCAATAACACTCAAAGGCAGAGGAAGATGAGGCTGGAAGGTCATTACCAGAGTAGAACAGGAAGGTATGGGAAAGGTGTAAAATCCAATGCATATTATACATTTACTAAACACAATCTGTTAAGTCATATTTACTCCACCAACTCCATAGGTAAGAGTACAGTATCTCCATATAAGGGGCATACTCCTTAAGTAGTGTAGTACTTAAAGCATAACCTACTAACATGTCTGGCTGCTTTGACCAGAAGCTCTCCATGTCCTACCATAAAGTACTATGTAATCTTGTAAAGCTTCATGCTGCTGCTTATTGTCACTTCATATTATAACCGACAGCAAGAAAGAAATTGAGCTATTGGTCCCTATGTCACAAAGATTCAGGTTCAGGAGAATATAATTCAAATTATGCCACCTTTTAATGCAAAAAAAAACATGCCTAAAGGCAACAATCAGTTTGGCTTTAATTAAAGAATGCTCCCTAAATGCCCATCTAAAACACAAGAGCTTCACAAAATTTGTAACTGAAACCAATGAGAAGATTAATTAAACTGAATTCAGTCAATGTTCACATTTGATATTTGATAAGAATCATCATTTTACAGGCATTAAAGGAGAAAGTACAGAGCAGAAGCTAAAAGACACTTTTTCTACCTTTTCTTCACCTAAGACACCATGGGAAATAGCCAAAGCTTTTCTTCACACAGTGTTATTTGTATCAGAACAGTTAGGAGCCTTAGCCATGAAGGAAAAAAAAAACATAAATTGTTTAGCATCCTTAGCTATAAAGCAGGATCAATATTTTCAGAATATCATGTCTCTCTTCTCTGGTTTCTCCAGCTACTAAAAAAGAAGTCACTAGTAGTACTGATCTCTGTAATATGCTTTGAGATCTCCTTGCAAAGAGCATTGTACACAAGCCGAGAGCTCCTACAGAGCAAGGCCAAGGAAAGATAAAGCAAGATGACTCACTTTTCTGGGTACAATTTTTGCGTCCTTTCCCAGGAAGGTTTTAGATTTTGATACAAGCCACAAATGCACAAAGGCAAATTCTCAGCTGGCATATACTGCAGTGAAGATTCCATCAGTGCTCATCATCAACAACTTTATTAAAAAAAAAAAGCAACTACAAAACCTCCTGACCTCCTGGATTACAAATGCAGAGCATCTTGCACAGCCATTCCCACACTCTGTGAAACAAACTGGAAAACTAACGTTGCAATTCCCACAGAGCAACTTGAACACAGGAAAAACCCATCAGAATTACAAACTGTTCAATGCAAAACAACGAGAACTTTGGAGGTCCCTTCCAACCCCTAACATGCTGTGATTCTGAGATGTTTTATCATAGAACAGATTTGCACCTTCAGATACCTATTATCATGCTGCTAATAATAAACAGAAATCCTTACTTTTTTCACATCAGTACAAAAAAATCCAGTGCTTTTTGAGTAGCACATTATGCCAGCACAGGACTCCTGTTAAAACACAGAGCTTGTATTTGTAGACAGAAATGCTGTTAAGAGGATTCACTCTAAATGTGAAGGTTGAAAGAATGAAGAAAAGGAAACTTGGGGGGGGAGATTCTTCTAATGACTAAATAGCTATTGTGGGATTTTTTTTTTCTTTTTTTTTCTTTTCCCCAGCTAGAGTGATCTAAATGAAACAGTGGCAGACTTCCAGAAGCTTATAAAATGTCTAATGGGGCTAGCACTGCCATCAAGAAATTACTAGTTCCCATTAGCTTTAAAGAGGCTGTAAGATGGGTCAAATTTTGCAGATCGCTATGGGCGCATCTGGGATAACCTCCTCCATAGGAAGCCCATGTTCTAGCCAACTGCATAAAGCCTCATGAATTGTCAGATACACCTAAAGAAAGGTTAGCTCACATCAGAACTGGGAGGAAAGAATCTGAATTTATACCTACAGCAAAGATGAGTGACACCAAATTCACAAAGCCTTCTGCAAGCCCTGTGAAAATGTACCTTCCAAGACACAAGGATAAAATCTGTACTAATCTCAAAATGAAATAAAATGAAAAAACCAACAACCAACCAACCAACCAACACCACCCCTCCGAGGTGCCTCTCCTGCTCACTACTAAAGAGAAGAAAGGGAACTCTATATGTACATAACTTCCCATTCCCAAATTGTGAAAGCGGGTCTTAAATCCAGTTTGGTCGATGGGTTTACTATGAAACATAGACATAAAGATTAGTGTTTAGACAGCCACGCTCCTCCAGAGCAGCTGTCTGCTTTTCACCAGCTGACACTGCTGCAGAGAAAATTACAGAGTGCTGTGGGTCAAAACCTCCTATTACTGAATTGTATGGTAGAACCTCTCATTGCTTTTGAACAGACACACGGTTTGGCCTTAAAAACATATATATGTATATCAAAATATATATTAAATTCTTTATCTGCAGCCTGGACTGCAACGGGATGTGTTAAAAGAATGAAAGAAGCTTAGTAGACACAGATGGAGAGGATGCATTAAAACTGGCTTGCACAGAGATGAAGCAGGGTGTCAATCCTCCCGTTTGACACTGCAAACCACCCAGGATGGTTCTGGACACAGGGACTGCTCGGCACAGCAGCGCACACGAGGCTGTGGAGCACGCGCACAGATTCTGCCCTCTGGGAAGGCGCCGGGTTCGGCGGAGGCGGCGCTTGGCTGGGAAGCGTGGCCCTGCATAAATCACTTCCCCACTTTCTGCCCTTTCTCCTTCATCCAATTTTTATCTTTCCGTTGTTTAGATAGGACAATAGCTGTACCACGCCGCGTGCTAGTACATTAGCCAGCACAATCTTAATTACAGACTTCAGGCATCATCATGATTAGAGTAATAAGCTGTAATTACTCTAAGGTGACAGGACTGCACAGACCTTATCTACATAGATAAGGAGATGTAGTAATATTTCATGTTGAGACCTATTTTTCAGCAGCTACCCATGGAGCCGATTCAAACTAAGCACAGACCCTGGGAACAACACATTCCGACTTTAATGGCGGTTTTTCTCCTCTCCTGCCAGCATACAAGCCCACACATTATTAAATAAATCCTAGAAACATATTAGGCATGGTTTAAAACCATCTTTTTCAGAGATATCTTTCATCAGTAAAGTGCCTTAAGTGTATCAGGAAGGTGACTTAAATGTATAAATATGTAATTACATGCAATTCAATACAAAAGTGTATTAATATTTATGAGTGTACTGTATAATCTAAAAAAAATTTCCATTTGTTTTATTTCTATTGGGTGCATTAATCAACCTGATACCACCGTACGTGCCACAGCGGAGGAGAGCCGCCCATGCTGAACAGACTCCTGCCGCGACGTCAGCGAGCAGGAGGGCTGCTGGAGCCTGATGGGGTGGCACTGCAATCATCTCAGCTCCAATTAATACAAACAGTTTCAATCCAAGCCCTGCACTTGGTAAGGGGAGGAGAAGCAGGCTCTGTGAGTACGCCAGATAATCTCTCGAGGTAGGAGGCTTGAAGGACACGCTGCCTTCTCATCAAGTGTTAAGCTTTCAGGGAAGCTATGCCTGATTTATTTCAGGAGAGTCCATCTTCTTGCTATGTAAATGACAGCTCATTAATTATAAATCAGTGCCTCGGTGGCAGCCGAGCAGTGCTCCACACTGCTCTGGGGGGCACACAGTTCACCCCCATGAATCTCACCCGAGGGCCAGTCCATCACTGCTGCCCTTTCCTCCTGCCCTTGCCCTCACACCACCTTCCTTCTGATACAGATTTGCAAACTACACATAAACAAGAACTCTGTTCCACCCCTTACTACAGGATTTTTCTGTGGGAACACTTGATGAAAAACAATGCTGTAAACACACTGTGTAGCAAACACACTGCAGGCACTGATCTGGATGAACATTTCAGGCGTCACTCAGAGATCTTTCCAAATAATCCTTGTGGGTTATTGTTGTGATTCCAGTGTTGCAAGAATATAATTGCTGAATTCACACTGTCACTGATTGTGATGCCAGTAAAGTGCAACTTTTACAGACCAGCTTGAATCTACCAGTGTGCTCTGTTCCACTCTTCAGACATCCATCCAAGTGCCCTTGTCAAACAGAACTGCAAGAAAGGTGCTTTCGGAGCCTTTCTATTTTCAAGGTACAAGCACTTCTCATTTGATCAGCAGAACGAAGCAGCCAATTAAGGGGGGGGGGATAAAACCCATACACTTTCACTAGCTACAAAAGTTGATTTGAAATTCCGAGTTATGGACACAACCATAAGACAGACTCAGCACCTCAGCCCTGGCTGTCAGCTGCGGAAGCACTTCATTTGCCAGGGACATTACGTGAGGAGAAGCAAGAAGCAGACAAAGGGCTGGGAAAAATACTGAAGTACAAAAAAACCCACACAAACACAAACATTGACAGAACCACCGCTTCCGTATTTGCTGAGAAAATCTGTTATAAAAGTTTAGCTTACAAAAACCAAAGATGCCTGGAGAGTACGGCTGAGAGAAATCCCGTGGCTCTGCTGGCATCACGGCGTGGGTGTCGTTAGCTGGGAACCCAGTCGAGCAACACGTGCAAACAGCTGCACAAATTGAACCAAACCCCCTCAGCATCAGGAAACAGTGCCAGTCTGAGTACCGAATTTGCCATCACATCTTGACAGTCTTCATCGACTCACGCTGTGTTTTCTGTTACATTTGGGAAGAATTTTTCTACTTGATGGATGAAAATGACCTAAAACTTCTCTCTTGTTTCATAATTCATTATTTTAGTTCTGGCAATAACAAGAAGATGAAAAGGTCTGAAAACAATGCACTGACTAGTCCCTGCAATCTTTCAAAATCAGAAAACAAAACAAGATGTTTATAATATTCATTTCCCTCCAGATATGGTAGCTAAACGCACTATGTAATCTTCTGAATGCACAATTAGTTCCTTCAAAGCATTTAAGCTAGGGGAAAAAAAACTGTTAACTCTCTTAAAACACCAGGAAGAAAGGAAGGCAGTTGTAAAAAGCAATGCAAAAGAGAAAATGATTCTCAGAATGTAGAAATTATGGTATTTTAGGACAAAGGGGACAGGTGAAGATAGCCAGGATGTCAGCTATAGCGCGTGCAGTAGCCCGTCCACTCATCCCAGCAATTGCTTCAAGTCACGAGACCTCTACAGAAAGGCTTAGTCTTGTTTTGTTTGCTTTGTTTTCATAAAATTACACTCCATTGCCTCCCGCATCTCTCTGGAAGCTGAAAACAAAGCAGTTCAGAGTTGTGCAAAAAAGGTTGTGCAACAAACTGAAGATGAAATGCCGTAGCAGGCTGCAGGACGCTCTGTGGTGATTACAGATGAAGGCAAAACAATAGCAAAGCAAGTTGCTGTCTGCTTGAGATATGTTTTCTAAAAAGCCCTTCTGTAGCCAAGAGATTGCTTTGATTTTTCATCCCCAAAATCAACTGTTAATAATATCATTGATAAACAGAAGGTTCTTTTTCAGGTGCCGCTGATTTAAATTACACACAAAAAAACTACATTAAAGTAACATTATTGAGGTTACGGAGTCAAGGACTTGGAAGTTATGAAAGGCCAGGATTAAAGCTGCAACCGCCACCTTAATTCAGCTTTCTTGTGCATATGCTGCATGATACAATCTTTAATTACATGATCGCGTGCTCTTATTTCCCTGCTCAGAATGGAAGGTATTCAGCCTAATGAGCAGCCACTCAGATTTTGTCTTCTCCTCTTTGTCCAACGTGCGGACCTAAGACTTGTTTACTTACTCTCCATTCACACCCTCCTCTGAACACGCAATTATTAATTTCCTCAAGAGCTTTTCTATGCAGCTTCTCACTATAGTATCAGATGCTCAACGAATACCAGTGACCTATTTTAGAGCTGTTCAGCTGGATAAAGGTGTTTTGCTATTCCCATTTTAGAAGCGGCAACAACAGTCCTGACATGTTCAGGTCAAAAATGTCTGCTAATTTTAAGCGCCTATTAGGAAGCACCTAAGATTTGATTTTTCAGAGGACTAAGCTCTGCAAAGCACTTTATCTAATGAAGCACAGCCTTCCCTGATTGCAGCAGCTACCGGCAGTGCCGGGCACTCCTGCGAATCAGGCTTTACCAACCACCACGTATTCTAAGGACACAGATAATGACTAGTGCAGTGGCCACATACTAAATGTGAGATGGAGACAGAAGAAATCTGGATTCTAATTATATTCTACTCCTATCAGCAAGAGGAAACCTTCCTCCAAGAGGTAGTATGTGGGAAAGGGGCTCAACAAGAGACACCAGTTCCTGAGTAAGTTGAACCTGACTGCATAAATTACTTCAGGATCATCAAGAAATAAAGTAGGCCATTATATTCCTAAAAGCAACATCACAATTCATAAAAACACAAGGGCCAATAATTAAAAAAAAAACCAAACCAAACAAAAAACTACAAACAAAACCCATAAACAAACAAACAATAAAAAACAAACAAACAAACAAAAACCAACCAACCAAAACCCAAACAAAAGCCAAAACACCAAAACCAACCAACCAAACAAACAAAAACCCACACACCAAAACCTGGAGGAACTTTAATACATAGCTGTCTACTACATACACACCATGCAAATAAAACCCAGAGATCCTATACACTTACTACTCTGCAACTCAACCATGCTTATACACTTTAATACCTGGTGTTATGTAAAGATTATACATCTGTCAGCTGTGTTCTACTGAAATTTTACACTGTTTATTGCTGTAGTGGGTTAGCACTCTTTAGCTCAAGTAATCTCCAATTATTTCTACTAACACACTGCACCTAAGAAAGTAACTGAAAAAAGAGGTATTTTACTCAGCAAAATAAATGTCCTTCCCTGTTTAGAAGTTCAACCAACAGACGATGTCCTTCTCCAGCACACAGTGTCTTTGGATGCCCACTCTATTTCTCAACAAGCTACAAAACTTGTCACTTCAAACGAGATCTGCTTTCTTCCTTTGTGATTATTCCCACAGACTACGGAATGTTTCGATGCCTTCCATGAATAACTTTCTCACCTTACAAAGATACGTGTCTGTCTCACTGCATGCAATGGGGTTTTAGCAAAATCCTTAAACTTGTTCTTATCAGTTTTCATACTGTATATGAGTTTTCAATCTGTATATGAGCATACACTCAATTTTTTACCTTGACATGATATAAAACATGTATAAAAATAAATAGTATTCAAGTATTTGCGTATAAAAGATTAAAACTTACTCCTACACACCAACTTTGACAACAGCAGAATGTAATTACTCATTTCAAAGGCAGCCAGTTCTACAAAACAGCTGTAGCAACTTAGCTGGAAAGCAAAAAGGACAGTCTTATACAACACATTTCATAGTATTCACTAAGCCTACAGATGCTACACAAATAAATGTTTAGCTGAAATCTAAGACTACAGTGCCAGCTGAGGCCCTATGAAATCAAAACCTGATGCCATACCTGAAGATGAATATCAGAGCAATCAATTGCCATTCATTTATTTTACCTTTCTCTACCACAACATGGTATTCATTCTCAGCCTCCCCTCTCCCTTCTCAGTTTTGTCCTTCAAAATACTATACCATGCCACTCTACAGGTGTGGAGAGCAGTCATCCAAAGTAGTGGAGTTCATGCAACCAGAGTTAGGAAAAAACCTACTCTTGGAGCTAGTGTGGAGACAGCACGGGGGCAAGGCCAGCTCAGATCACAGAGCCACTGAACTGGTTCTCAGAGCCGCCTGGTTTTGTAGAAGGGAAATCACACAGAGCTGATTCTGCTGAGTGTTGGAGACAGAACCCTGTGTACTCCTGCCAACAGGAGGAGATCCTGAAGCTCTCACTCTGCACAGCTTCTGCCAGCCTAGATGTCCTGTCATTTTTTTCTAGATTTTTCTAGGTCTTATACAAGTTGGTAGCAACCTTATACAATCTGGACTTGCAAGCTTGGACTTACACAAGTCCAAGGTTACCTCTTTCTTGCAGGTATCTTCATTACACCTGTGAATCTGCCGGGTTTGGGTATATGCTGTCTGGAATACCAGCAAGAGCTGGCCTCTCCCAGCAGGGAATCTGCATCTCTGATGGCACCATCTGAGCCAGGTTCTCTCCAATTCCAAGCTTTTCAAATTATTTTCAGTAAGTATCTGTCTTTCATGCACCTACCACCCTTTTGTTCCCTGGTAAAGCACCCAGGACAGATGTCAGAGCAAACAGGGCTGTGCCTGACCACGCTGGCTGCCCTTCAGGCCCACCACCGCTCCCTGAGCACGAGCTCCAGCAGATCTTGGGGCACAACTCTGAGTGCTTCTGACACAACAGGCGTCTTACCTCTAACAAAACACTCCATCCCTGATAAGTTTTACATAACTTAATCCCCGAGACTGCTCACACAACATGCAGCCCTTGCAGCCAAGGGAAATCTATTCCCACTGGCTCTGGGTTTATTTCACAGTGCTGGGCTTGAAATAAATGTGCTTGATATACCCCGAGCAGCACGGCCACGTCCTCATAAACTGTTTACTTTCTTAGAGGAATTAAAAGAAATAGAAAAGGGGTGTGGAGAGAAAGAGAGTCCCTAGGGATGCTCCCTTTAAATCTTCATGCCAACAAAGAGGGCTTTGGTGCTCTCAACACTGCTCAGCTATCATTCCAGATTAGGCAGAGAGAGAGGGGAGCATTAAACCAGCTCCTAAAACAAAGGTGAATTTTTGTTCCCTGTACTACAACACGCTAGCTGCACATTTCCAGTAATGATGCTGTATTTGTACACAGCTCTGCTATTCTATACGGTCACGCCACGCACAGCATCGCCTTGATCCGATGCAGAAATGCATTTGACTGTGGGCATGGGCTGGGAATGTCTGTCTACGTTTCATGCAGATGCCTGTGCCAGAGTTCAAGGGTCAGCTTCGTGTCACAGCAGGGCCAAAAATTTTTCTCCTTGGACAATGGGATTTTCATGGTGGAGAGAATCCAACTGAATAGTTATCAGGTACCACACTGAGTAATATGAAACAAATAATTTCAGCCCAAGTAATTGAGCAACTCTTCAGTTCTGCACTGAAACTTCCAGATTTTTTTTTCCTTCATTTCCCCACCCCCCCCTTTTTTTTTTTTTTTATTTGCACTTTTTTTTCTTTTTTGGAACAAAACTAAGTTTTACAATTTCAAACTTTCTCCCCAAAATAAAACTGGTGTATGTTTTTTTCTTCTGTTTTAAAAGATCTGCACATACTGACCAAA
>JANHGN010014126.1:0-36169 GCA_024605025.1 Megaceryle maxima
TGACAAACTATTGACACATCATGGTTCCATTGTAACACAGTTATAACTTGGCTGAACAAAGGGAAGTATTTTTTTCTACTTTACTCTGAGCTTGCATGCTAAGCAGTCATTGGCAAACCTGAAAAAATGTATGTCTTTAAGAGGAAATAAAACAGAAAAGCTTATTTAGGGGAGAAACAAGTCTCCTTAAGGGACAAGGTTGGGGAATTCCCCTAACACTGTTAGCATGACACAAGATCATGTGTTTGAAGACTTGCACAAAAGGGTCTCGTGTGATGATTAATCTCACTTGTATTTTCTATTTGTCTATCACCAGAACCATGGTGTTTGTGGATAGCTGGTATCCCTAGACCTAAGCCATCCTATATGTGTTTTTTCCTTATAAGCCTACAGACTGAGCTGGCTAGGACGGCAGTGAAGCTAAACTTGGAGAGTAGAGTCTTGTTTCTAATAAACTGAGAGGAGCTGGGCTTGTCAAGTTGAGTTGCTTATGACCTTGGGGCTCATTCAGCTAGGAGAGAATAACTGTACTTTCATCCGAAGAGAAAGATGTGCAATGTTTTCAATTCATATGGAGGCAATGAAGCTTGGTAACTTGCTTATATGGACATCTGGATTAGAGACAGAGATTATTTTAACTCTCAATATTGTTCCCCTGTATTGAAAAGTGCTTAGGTGACCTCTTGCTGAAAGGTAAATGGGCCTTTTGGGAGCTCTCTTTTTCCTTTATTTGTAGTTGAGAGAGGTCTGCTGGGCAGTGTTAATTAAAGTTCTGCTTCCTGCATTGTTAGTGAGATTTTTTTTTTCCTAACTGAATTTCAGGTTTTTGTACTGAAAGTGTTTAACTGTTGAAGGATGATGTGGGAGTTTACAAAACTGAATAGATAAACATATGCTGGGACTGTTTTATTTAAGAGATTCCTTGCTTGCCACTAAGGAATAAGAGGAATCCAAAAAATGTATTTCACTTCTCCATAACTGTCATCAATGTTAGAGGAGGTCCCATAAAGGGGATGGAGATATTTTAGTCTATCAATTTGTCAAACTAATCGCTGTCTTGCTCAGAGGGGTTATTTCAGGGAAGAATCAAGTCAGTTCTCGAGGGAAAAGGCAACGAATGACATGAAGTGATACCTTACTCGTAATTAATTCTGTTCTACAGGTGATCATGCACAATATTATGTAATATTGTACAAATGTAAATTGAAGGCAATGTATGGTGACTCACAAAGGCTGTATTATCAACCTTTATGAGGCATTCCATTAAGTGATTCTTCTCTTAGATGCTGAATTCTTCGAAGTTGCAAAACCACTTACGCAGTTTTGTCAGATATTCTCCTGGTTGTTAAGTATAATTCCTGCCATGTCTTCATCTACTTGAAAAGTCAGTCTTCAGGTGGCTCAAAGGAGGAAAGGAAAGAGAAACTGGAATATTTTACAGGATTATCTTGTATTGAGTGCACTTTCAGAATCCAGACTCCTGTAATGTGTATTTTAAAAGCATTTTCAGTTGAGTCCTTACACTGTGTATATCTTACTGTGTTCACTGAGTTGTCACTGTTTTTAAAAGTCTTAAAGCCATTTCATGCACAAGCAAGTCATGCTGAGGTCAAAGCAAGTTTAATAACACTTAAAATATAGGAGGATCATTCTGCACGAGTACTTGGGAGCTGTGAACTATTTTAATGAACAGAGCCTTATTTCTACATAACTATTAAAGCAAATGCTGTTTGTATAGCAAGTAGTAAGTCTCTCTGCAGGCTTTCTGCACCCTTCTATCTTCCATGTACATTTTTCATCAAGGGAGGTAGTCTGCAGCTTACAAAATGGTTCTGTGGTGCAAAGATGCCAAGCACTAGCTAGCAGAGAATTTTCAAGTGCAAGGACTCACAGCTACAAACTTACTATAATTTTATTATGGCTATTATGTTCCAGAAAGCACCTCTGTATGTTCACTAGTAATGCATTGGCTAACACCAAACCTGCAGCAGAAAGTATAACTGTGCAGCTAATCTTATGGAATGGATAGGAAGGAGGAATGCCTCATCACCTACTCATCACTAGCTTTATAATTCAGGTTTTTAGGTTATCATTTGAGACGCCCTACCCTCCAGAAACAGTACTTGTCATAGTGATGGTTAAAGTTGCACATATCTGACATGAACAGTAAAGTAAGGCAGTTACTATTTTACAAGCTAAAGGAAGCAATCCCTAAGAGAACTTGCTGCATTGAGTTGAACGTTGTTTTACATTACATTTTAGATCTAAGAAAGTGTTAGTGTTCCATATACTTTATATATATAATCTTTCAGTAAATAAAAGTTGACTTTAAAAGTGGAATTGATAAGGCAGCAAAAACAGTTGATTGAATTACATTTAAAATGTGCATTAAAGGCCAATGTGCTGCAAAAATGTGAGGCAAAATTAACACTAATAATATAAAGTCAAAGGCTGCTCTGGAAAGCCAAGAAAGTGCATTTTCCTAATGTTGAATATCAAAACCACCTCACTTCTCTGCATTCTTCAGAAAGCCCCTTTATTCTTCCATTCCAAAGAAAGGATGTAAATTAAATCCTTACTGAACTAATAATGCATCCGGGGGGGGGAAGCTAATTGTTGTTTAACTATTTAATATGCACAGAGTGATTAACTCAATCCACAAGGCCTGGGGAAAGCTAATCTAAAGAAGCTTTCTGGGTATACTTTGGTTGGAGGGAAGAGAAACTGGCACAGCAGTAACTCCTAGCGGATCCTTTGCTGGTGAATGACCTGTGTTCTTATGCTTCCTGCAGTTCTGCACTGAATTGGAAATTTTATTTCCTGAGGCCCAGATATGTCCCTGTTCTGAGAGGGGTGCTCAGAGGAGGGAAGAAAGCTAAATGAGATTTAGTACCTAGTCTGGGAAGTCTCCATGTGAATTCTTGCTTTGACCCCAACCTCCTAGTTATTTCTGTAAAAGAATAAGCTTTACACGATTAGAAATGGAGAAATGTTATTTTTAAAATAGAAACAAAAAATAACGCCAGACTTAACATTTGTCCTGTGCTGGCATAAGGCTTTTGAGCAGTATAGGGAAAGGATTCTTTTGCCACCCCAGGAAAAATGTATTTTGTCCTTGTCACTGAACTGGCAAAGCATGGACTTGTATCAGAGGCAGAGCAGTTCTGTTAAACATCATGCTCCCTACAGAGTGTGGGGTGCTGTGCTAAGTGAGCTCTGTGGGGCCAGTACTGTACAGCTCCAGTTCTGTACCCACTTGTCTCCTTTACTAGAATCCACTTGTCCAGCCACAAGACAGAATCCTACTGCAGGTCAGAGGGATGGGAAGAGGAGTGTGTATCCATCTTCTACTGCAGTGCATGCTACTGGGAGGGCCTGCTGCTCTCAGAGCCTCTCCTGCCAGCTGTAGAGGCACAGAGCAGAGCAGGGCTGGGCGCATGAGCAGCAGCATTTGGCTGCTCCTATGGGTGGTGGGGATCTTGCCTGGTCTCTGTGCACTGAATCAACTGGTCAGGATGCCATTGAGGGGGAAGGTTGCTTAGCCAGCACCAGGGTTTTTGAGTAATTGTTTTGCTTGTTTCTAAAATTGTTCCGGACTGCAAAGCTAAAAGCTTTTTCAGTAGCTGCAGAAATCTTCAGTCTTTAGCTCACAGCCTAGCCTGTCATTTTGTGTTACATCATGCACTATTCTAGGAGGTATTGGGCAGCAGCAGAGAACTTTTGCCTATTATTTCATAGCACAGATGGTTTTCTAACTTGATTCCTCAAGGGACCCTTTAAGGGAAAGGAAACCCACAAATAAAATGAAGGTATTAAAATGTATAACTAGCTATAAAGTGTGTTATTTATTTGGATTAATAAAATGCAAATTTGCTATTGATTCTTTACACTGGATTTGATATTGTTCTGCAGTGAGATCTTTGTTTTAGAACAGATGACACAACTGATCAGGCTTGTTTCAAGGTCTCGCTGATGACTTAAGATTCCTGCTTCCCAGTCTCACTTTGTTATTAATTTGGGACTTTTTGTCCTGAAAGAAATTAAATATAATATTTTATCTGAAGAGGATTTCCCCTCTGAGGGAGGCGATACCATGGGAGGCCTTTAATTGCTCTTAGAGGTTTTAAATTTTCAGACTACTACTATTACTATGCATACAGAGGTGGTGATTTGAAGTCAAAGTCTCATCTTTCATCTTGAAATACTTGAATATATAATACTTGAATATATATTGAAATACTGAATATTTGTGGGGTAGCAAAATAGTTATCTCAAGTGGAACAAAGCTACCTGAGCTACTGAAACACTGTTTGGAAGTCTGAAGGAATAGTCCCAACTCATTCTAAGTTCTGTATATATGACTGTTTGGTCTTTTTTTGGACTAATTCAGCTTTGGAGTAGATCAGAGGGGTTGTTGATGCCGTGGAGGTTCTGCATACCCTTAATAATAGCAGGGATGCTCTAAGTGGGCATTGCCTGCTGTGGGAAATGGAAAGAAATTGTTTTGAGTGCATATTCTTATGAAGTTTTCTTGACACTGTGGGCCTATTCAGTAATTTGATTCTCTAAGTTACACCTATTCACAAATTATGCTGCTAAAAATAAGCATTTTCTGTCAAGTCAGTTAAGCTTGCTCAGATACAGTTGTGGATACAATTTATGAGTTTGAAATATTGCTCTTACTCTGATCTTTTTTTTTTTTTTCACTTGTGTTATGCCACATTACTATTGAGTTGGCCTGTTTTAACTATTGTTTTGATATAACTTGCAGTAGTCTCTGAAAGATGCTAATGGAGTAAAAATACTCATTTCCAATCTAGGCTCCAGCATGGCAGAGGGGCCTGACCGGTGTGTCTGGTGCTGGCTGCCTCAAAGGCCGTTTGCCATCTAGTGGCTTAGATGCATTAATGCCCAAAGGGTGTAAGTGGCAAAGCTGGTTTTTGTTAAAAGCAGTTGAAGTTACAGCTGTTTCTCTTATTTTCCCCCCTCCCCATGCTTTGCAGCTGTTTCAGCTTTATGAGGTGACAAGCCATACTGTCCAAAAAAACATTAGTAGCTGTCACTTATTGTTGCCCACGGCCGATGCCTGGAAAGGTTGGACTATTGCCTCCAGTTAGCATGGTGATTTCTCCTGGTTTATTCCTTGAAGTTCCCTACTTCTGTGATGAAAATGTGTGTGTGTATATATACATATATACAGAGAGAGCATAACATGACTCCTTGCTGGAGTGTTGGTAGATACTGTGTGTTGCTTGATGCTCCCCAATTGCTTTTTCGTTTCCCTTTGTAGCATATTTGATAGCTTGTGACAAGTTTTAATCCCCACAGTTCTGTCACCCCTAATGGCATCAGCACAAACTATAGCATACCAGAAATCTTTCAATTTCTGATGTCATCATCACTGCCATTAAGAGGATGCCCAGATCCTGAATTAGGACAATTTTAATTGCATTTTTCATTTGAGAACTGGAAAACTGCTTAAAGAAGGGAGGAGACAACAATGTTTCTTCCCATCTAGCTAGAATACCCTTCTGTAGCCCCAAATGTCTGACATCTTTTCCTGTCTCTGCAATTACCCAACACATATTAGTTTCTTCTCTGTCCCTATCTCCCCATTTTTACAAAGGGATACTAATATCTTTTTGTTAGGTTTTTACAAGATACTAGCTCCCTATATTGGTATCACACTTAAAAGAATTCCTAGGATATACTCCTCTGCCATGTGCATCCACGTATGTACGTCACTTCCAGATTACTTAAATTATGTTATCAGGAAAGATGACCAAAGGGGGGTGTGGGAGGAAGAAATAAAATCTGGAAAACTTTATTCTGAACAGAGAGAGTGGTGAGTGTGATGCCTCAGAGGAGGGGGTTTCATACAGATGACAGAATTGATCGAGAGATGGTTTCTTTTCAGGAGCCTGAAGAATTTTGGTTGGTTATCCAGCTTCTCTTAAAATCCTGATTTAAACTATTTCTGTTCATGTTCTGTCATTAAGAAGCTGAAATGAAGTGGGGCTCGGATACTTGTCCCCTGCTCTTTTCACACCTAACAGCAGCTGTTAAAAATTTTTATTTCAGCTGAAGCATTACTAGGAAAAAAGTGACTTCTGGAGCCAGAAGTGCCACATTTTTGAAGGAACATTCTGTAATACAGTAAGATACCATCATTTTATATATTGCTGCTTAAATAATCTGAAATGGTTTGGAACTAGCTGTGTTGGTTTACACTGATTCTAAAGCCTTACCTGTTTGGAAGGCTCAAGTCAGCAAATAACAAAATTCAAGTCTGTTACAATTAAACTGCATCCTTGCTATTTGAAGCTAGGTGGGTTTTAGAGGGGTGTTTTTTGGTTTTTTTTTACACACAATAAAGACGATAATTTTTAATTTTTTTAATTATTATTTTTTAATCCCCTGCAGCAAGGGTGTTTCAACTCAATTTTATTTGTCTTTCTCCTTAAGTCTGGGAAAATTGCTGGGTCTGCCCTCAGGTTAGAGAGGAATGGTCGGAATTTGCATGGAAATTTTTCAGAAACCTCTGGAAAGTAGCGGTTGTCGGAAGATGCTGTTTCACGTGGTATCTCTTCTTACGACCCCGTGTGCCCGTTTGGGGTTGTTTTACCAGGTTACCTGCTTGCGGAACAGAAAGCTGCCGCGGAACGTTAGTCTTGGCATCCGACCGGGCTGGAGCGCCAAGTTATTTGGGAATTTAACTGCTTCTATCCAAAGCACCAAGAACCCGGACGCGTTTATCCCGTGACACTAAGAAGGGCTGGATGCCCCCGTTACAGAGGGCTGTCGAGCTCAGCGCCCGCTTCCCGCTCGGCAGCCGGGGCGGTCCCGACGGCGCTCGGTGCCGCCCCGCCTGACGCGATCGCGGCGCGACGCCCTCGCCTCCAATATCCTGCCGGTGGCGCAGGGTAGGGGGCTGATGGCCTCGCAGGACGTGCTCGGCCAGACCACCCGGCTGGCCTCTTCCAGCGCTTTGCTGCAGGTTCCTCCCTTTTTCCTCCTCCTCCTCCTCCACTTCCTCAGCGGTGCCTGGCGGGAGCCCCATCGGCCCGTCTTGGGCCGCAGTGTTTCCCGTGCGCCTTCTTCCGCAGGTGCTGTTCCGGGGGGTCACCTTTGGGTTGAACGCGTTCACCCTGCGCTACCTCTCCCGCGAGCTGCTCGGCGTGGTCAATGTGAGGTGAGGAGGATGAAGAGCACCGGGTGGGCGGCCCGTGTCCCGCATGCCGGCCGAGGGATTCCCCGGGACAGGGCTCCCGGCGTGACGGGGCTTTGAGAACACGCCCGTGCCCGCTGCGGCTTTTCTGGGTTCGTGGTCTGTAGGCTGAGTGCTAATAACGCTTTGCAGAGCGTTGTTTGATTCGCTGTGAAGTGCTTTGCAGTGTTTGGTCGTTGAATGTTTCCGAGGTTGTTTTTTTTTTTAGCCTGAAATGGAGGTACTGCTGGCCTGTTTTCGTGGTGAGCCATCAGCTTGCTGGGGAAAATCTAGACACGGTTGTGTGTTATGTGCTGTGCTATGCAATACATTTTGTATCTGTGTTTTTGGTTTATAGTGTGCTTGAAGTATTTCTGCTATTTGAAGAATCACATGTAATTACTTTCTTTGAAGAGTTACATGTAATTGCTTAATGTTTTCTTTGCATACCCATTAGATTTGTCTGTCAGGCAGTTCTGTGCAAAAACTGTCAATGATTCTACTGCACGAAGGATTTCTGTACATACACAAATAATTTTTATTTCCTTCCCCCACCCCCTTTAGGCTAACTCTGCTGTATTCAACAGTTGTCTTCCTAGCTAGGGAGGCATTCCGCAGAGCTTGTTTGAGTGGAAGTACCAAGCGAAACTGGACCAAGACAATTAATCTATTGTGGCTGACGTAAGATTTCTTTAAAATTTATTTCTAATTCTAGTCTGAGAGCTCACCAAATGAGAGCAAGTACTCACTGAGGTAATTATTACAGGGTTGAGCATTTAGTAGCCTCAGTCATGTCTCAGGACTGATGCCGGAAGCTGGTTGAGTGTTCCTTCAACACTTATGGACTTGATCTCTTTTTCGAGCATGTGGGAAAGTGCATTGACAAAGGTGTTATCAGGAGCTGTTTGTTCTCTTTACTTAGCTTGGAGCGGCATTTCTGTAGTAGCTGTTATTTGTGCAACAAGGTTGTCCTTTATGTAGTCCTGTATTCTTTCTTCGTCTGCCTGCTCAGTCTTGTTCTTTTATGACTTGAGTGTTTGTGAATCTCCTTAAATATTTCTTTATCCCAACCCTTCCCCCCCTCCCAAGTTATTTTTTTCAAAGTCTTAAGCCCTCATGGTTTAATGGCATGGCAACGTAAATATTTGTGTTGGGTAGGAGAGATGTGAAAAGGTGAAAGAAAGAGTTGGAAATAAGTGACAGGGAGGTAAGTAGGACTACCTCTTTCAGTTGCAGTGTCTTTTATAGCAGAAAATTGATAGCTTAAAGTTTAGATGAAGCTGCAGCTAGAGTGTGTAACCACACATTGCAGCTAAGTGGATCTTTGACTTGTTTCTCCCTTCTGGTTCCTGGACACACCTCTCTGATAGTTCTCTTCTGTTAGCTCTAACAGCTGTGCAGCCACAATTGGGTTGGGAAGTAAGTTTACCTGCCTAATATATGGTGGAAAACTACCCCTGCATGACAAAATTGTAGTCTTTTACTGGGGCACCCTGCTGACTTTCCCTGGAACTGCACAGCCTTTACTTAGATCTAGCCCCAGAATAACGGCTACATACTCATCTGCGTTCAAGTATAAAGAAAAGGAATTGTCTCTTTCAGGGATGAGTCTAATACCGATATTTTAAAGGTGTTAGATCTGTTCTCTTCACTGCATTATAATGAGTTTTCTGCTATTTGACAGCCTTTGAAGTGGGCATTAAATGATGGAGCTAACAATGACTTTGTGCACTTTTATTCTTTTTAAAATCATAGAGAAGCATGACTTAAAATGAAGATTAACTTTCTTGAAGGATCTGAAATACATTTTAGGAGCTTGACATCAAATACCTTAGAGATCTGATAATGGGAGGGGCAAATACATCCTGCTGCAATGATGTAAAACTTTCTGTACTCTACCCGAAGCTTTGTGTTCCTGAAGCAGTGTCAACAGAAGGTAATATGTCTGCACTTGTGTGCCTGGCTTGGCTTTTTAGCTACAGTCACTGACAAAGTGGTTCTGAGCTACAGCAGAGCACTGTGAACTGGCATACCTGAGGTGCAGGCATGCATTTTCTTCTGCTCACTCTGCTGTCACTCTCTGGGGAACCAGTAATTTTTGGGAAGAGTGAGAATAGCAGTTGGAGTGGTGACATCTTTATCCGTTAGAGCAAAATCCAACAAAGCTTGTTTGCCAAACCCCTGGTAACCACAAACTATAAAAGTTGCAGCAATGCTGTGTGTAGTATTCTGAAGACTGATAATGGGATCAGAATTGTCTGGTCCTAGGGAAGAAGAAATGAAGGTAGTTGACCTTATGTTAGATTCTTGAGAAGAGAATGGACAAGTCAGAAAAATGTTTTCTGTCTTGTGAAAGAGTGCCTGAAAAGCGTTCATTACAAAAAGTATTCTTGGTATTGTATTAGAAATGAATTCCTCAGTTGTTTCAGCTTTTAAAAATTATTATGGTAGTATGTCAAAGTTTAATTTTCTTGAGATTTCTTCTGCTTAAGTAACATTTCTATTAATTTTTCCTCCCCCTATGTTAATTTTTTAGAGTCCCTCTTGGTGTGTTTTGGTCTATTTTCTTGGGCATAGTCTGGCTACACTTGCTTGAAGTACCTGATCCTTCTGTGGTTCCTCATTATCAGGCTGGTGTAGTGGCATTTGGTTTGTCTGCAGTTATTGAGCTACTGGGAGAACCATTCTGGGTTTTAGCACAAGCTCATTTGTTTGTGAGACTTAAGGTTAGTAAAGTACATGGGGTGTATGCATGGAGGGGAATTGTATTTGTCTATTGAAATTCCTTAACTGGATCTTTGCATATAAAAAACTACAGAACTGTGTGCATTTTTGAGTACTGTATGATGTAGGTGTAACGTAAGATTTGTACCTGTTAAACCAAGTAAGTCGGTTTATTTAGAAATTACCACCGTCATGATCATTAAATGATTAATCATGAGTCTTAATTGGAGGGATATTGCACAACTTTGCATTTCAGTTGATTGTTATATGAAATTGTGAAATACAACAATTGTGAACATGATTGTCTCAGACAAATTTTTTTCCCATATATTCCATATAAAGGACTGGGAAAGTGCAGTGGAGGAAATGTGAAATGCAAGAATAGAAATTTTACCAAGAAATCACAGTTTAAGATGGCCCACTCAGCAAAAAGAAACTCTGTGATACAGTCACATGGACTTTGAATGTCTTATATTCCTACGCAAATTCTATGCATGTGACTAAGGTGTTTTAAGTTTGAGTGTTTAAGTTGGCAGAAAATAAACCTCTGTTTTCTCTTTCTTAAAGGTAATTGCTGAAAGCCTTTCAGTACTGTCAAAATGCATTTTAACAGTTATTTTAGTAGTCTTTTATCCTCAGTGGGGCCTCTACATTTTTTCCTTGGCTCAGGTAAGTTTCCTGTGTTCTCTTTTTCTATAAAGTCTTGATTCATCTGGATTATTTGCTGCTATCTTTTTACATATAGCCTGCTAAATAACTTTGAGGAGGTGAGAGAAAATGCTTCTGGGAGGTTTAATATTTAGCACCTGTATTTAGTATTGTTATTATTTTCATTATTGCCTTGGCACTTTGACCCCCAGCAGTTTAATGGCTGTATAAGCAAGAACCTTGTTCTGTCTGTGAAGGCCCGGTTTGCAAATAATATTATGTTATTAAATTTTATGTTAACTCTTTTTATACATTCTAATATATATATAAACATTCTATATACATTATTATACATTCTAATGCTTGAAGACTGTTTACGAGCAGGCTTCAGTGTTAATGTTAGACTTCAGGTTCTGCTGTGTAGAAGATTATGATCATGTGTAATTTTATCAGCCTGTACCATCAACTTCTATCACCTTACCAGAAGGTGCAAATCATGTGTAACATGCTCAGATGAAAACATTTTCTTTACTACAATGAAGCATGGATATACTGATAGCTAAAAAAGAGGGTTTTCCCCTGTGCAGTGTCAGTTTACCTGGAAATTAAAATGTGATCCACCTCAGATATCAACACTTGTGTTTTCTGTTGCTCAGTTTCTGCAGTGTCTGTAGTAGGTAGCTTATAGCTGATCAAAGAAAGATGTAGATAGTAGCTACTCTGTCACCTTGTTTTTCGGATGAATGAATAATTGCCAACATAAAAATTGGCAAAGGGCTATGACAACCTACAGATTAAAAAAAAAAAAAAAAAAATCAACAGCATTGTTGGGGTGTTAAAGCCTTTACCTCATTTATAAATTTGACAGGAATAAGAATTACTTACTATGTTTTGTTCTCACTGTATTTGGAACTCTAGCATATAATTCTGCGACTGTAAGTTTATTTTATATAACTGGTTGTTTTCCTTCTCTCCTTCTGTATCTTTTCAGCTTTTATATGTCAGCATTCTGGTCATGTGCTATGTAATTTATTTTGTGATGTTTTTGGGGTCTCCTGAAGCAACAAAGAAGTCATTTCCAGTTGCTAGAATGAAAGCTCTGTTACCTAACTTGGTGGAAGATGAGGTAGGTTGCACAGTTCATTTCTTGATTTTAACTTTTTTCTTGAATGAGCTTTGAAAATTAGTTTAATATGGTGGAGTTGAGTGATTTTGAGGATGTTTCCGCACTGTAGGAGATACGATTGCTTTAAAAAAACCCTACAAATTCTGTTTGTGGTTTATATCCATAAGCTCCTTGTTAGAAAAACATTACGAAACTTGACTTCTATGTTGTTATGGGCCTGTTGCTGACTTATCTTTTAATATCTTTGTGCGAACCGTGAACTGGAGATGGAACATGTGCAGTGTGCAAGGGAATGACCAGGTAGCACTGGATCTGAGGCAGGAAAAAAAACAGAACTCTCTTCACATGGGTTTTGATACTCAGACCTTTCCTCAAAATAAACATAATGGTACACAGCGTCCTACAGATACTCAGACATCTCTGTCCTCTCAAAAGAAAATTAGGCACGAAAGAAATTAAAAGTCAAAGTGAGGAAATACATGAATGCTATATTGGCATGGGGTGTGTTTTGTTTTGTTTTCTAGTCTAACTTTGATTAGTATTTTCTGCAGAAACCTTGTTTGTGTACCTTATCTGCGATAAAAAATAATTTTCAGCAAGGGAGAATATTTTTTGCTAGATCAAAGTGATATTGATGCTTGAATTTAGTGATATTTTACATTAGTCATTAGTAGCTATGACACTGTGTGTTTTCCTCATCAGTGCAACTAGAGCTAGCCTAGAGTATTGTGCTGGGTTTGCATTTTTATTTCTGTGCTAGGTTCAATCATGTTTATTACATGTCAGTATTTCTTTTTTGCAGACCTTTGTTAACTGGAAGGAAGCATGGTTGACTTGGAGTTTCTTCAAACAATCCTTCTTGAAACAGATTTTGACAGAAGGTGAGGGCTCATATAACTGTGAGGGAGCAGGGCTAGTGATTGTTATTTACAAAATGGACATAAAGCTTAAGAAAGCTGGTCTGAGGGTGGATATGTGACTTTTGGATTGTTACCAGCAGATGTTACCACCCTGAATGAAGTTTTTGAGGGTATTCCGAACTGGGTCCTGTCCTGTTTTACTTACTTCTAACATTAAGCATTCAAGAGAACCTGAACAAGTTTTGGGAAGGATTTAGGGACTTGTTCTGAAGTTCTGTGTTTTGAACTTACAGGTGAGCGGTATGTGATGACTTTTTTGAACGTGTTAAATTTTGGAGATCAGGGTAAGTGTGATGGTATTGTGGAATGGTGACACAGTTTTTGTAGTCACCGCTCTTCAGAAGGTTCTGAAAATGACTTGAAGTATTTGAAGATAATTTGAAAATTGGTGAAGATTTCAAAGTCTTTCTAACTTTGAGATACTTCTCAGAGAATGATAGATACACATAGAAAATAAGTTACTGGATTTTGATTCTATTTTTTGTTTGGATCCAAACTTTCTAATTGAATATGTGATACTGGGTATCTTGTTTATTTTTTTTTTTTTAAAAAGAAAACACAAAATTTCATTTGTATCTGATGTTTTACAGTTGTCTGTCTCCAGTTCTTGTAATTCTGTTTTCATTCTGTTTTCTGTCTTCCTTTAGAATGAGTGTTAGCTGTTATGACAAGAACATAATTGTTCATAGCATTGCATCTCAAAGCTGAATTTATTCTGTAAAAGAATTCAGTGTGGTTTCAAACTAATGTATGACAGTAGCTGTTCAGATGACTGAGTTGCCAGCATGTCAGGTCTTAATAGCTTGGGAAAGGAAAATAGGCTGTAATTATTGGCCCACTGTTAAAAGTTTCTTGGATTGTTTGAATTACTTTTAATTGCTGGCAGTAATATGTTCCCCCATAAATACTGAGAACATGTTCTTGCCATCAGTAACTGCAGCCACTTCTGATCCCCCCTCTGTGGAACAGCTGAGGTGCCTGTTACTTGAAGGGTCTTTAAAAATCAGTGAGTACAAAAAAATGCCTGTGCTCTAAAAATGTTAAGAAACATTGGTTCCAAGTCCTATGAAATCAGATGGAACCTTCCTCTCTTACTTCACTATGAAGAGTTGAAGCACTTACCCATGTGCTGGACTTGGTGTGCTCTTAATGACCGTATTGTGTATATATCTGTATATATAGATACATATATACCTATACATAGATATCTTGTACCAGGTTTAGAGCAGTATTTTGCTGAAGATGGAAGTGCTGGTAAGATGTTATGTAGGATTGCTCTTCTACTTCAGTGAAAGTAAAAAGAAGAACCTCACGCTATAAATAGCTTTCTTTCTCTTCTCCTGTGTCAGTAAACCCTTACATTCCTGTTCTCATTCACTGAAATTCATTAGGATCTTTTAACCACTTCTACAGGAAGAATTTTAAATGTGCTTTGATGCTGTTACTAGACACATCTCTGTTATTGATGCTTTTGTCCTACCTTTGCCATCTATGAGCAAACCTTGTAATTTGGAGCTGTGGTTGCTGTGACTGTCAGAAATTTTAGGGAACACTTCTTTAACGTTGCCCTAAATTCCACTTGCTTTCTCTACGTTCAATGGAAATGTTAAATGAGAATTCATGTCCCTGTTAAAGACTTGGTGTTAAACTGTGGCCAAATAAAAGTACAGGTTGCTGCTATGTTGGTTGTTTTTGTGTTTTGTTTTGGGGTTTTTTTTCCGTGTGGTTTTTTATTATTATTTTATTTATTTATTTAAGGTGTATATGATATCGTGAATAATCTTGGTTCACTGGTGGCCAGATTTATCTTTCTGCCTATTGAGGAGAGTTTTTATGTCTTCTTTGCTAAAGTGTTGGAAAGAGGGAAAAATGTAAAGGATCAGAAGCAGGTATGTTTAGTTTTGGATTAATTACATGTCAAATGATTTATTTTTTTTTACAGATAAGTTGCATCAGAAGTGTGACTGACAGAAGTATGCGTTTAAGTTTGAGTTAAACTGTATATATGCATGTTTGCACATTTCCTTGAACAGAGGTGTTCATGGCTAATGTTTGTGTAGAATTTGTAATGAGTAAAACATAGAACAATAAATATATAAAAATTGTTGGAGGTTAAGACCATGTGTATGGGTAGTTCAGTAGCAAAGGATAAGTTTCATACCTTTTTACACTGTGCAAACTGATTTTTTTTTTATTCTGTCAAGTAGCTTTTCTGCAGGAAAGTATTATATTGATTCTGATTCATGTAATTGACTACTTTTTTTTCCAGGATGATGTTGCTATGGCTGCAAATGTGTTAGAATTGCTGTTGAAACTTGTGCTTCTGATTGGCCTCACCATCACAGTTTTTGGCTATGCCTATTCCCAACTGGCTTTGGGTATTTATGGAGGCTCAATGCTCAGTTCTGGAACAGGTAAAGATTTACAGAGCTAGTAAAGAAGCCATTTTTTTTTTTAATTTAAAGAGAAACTGCAGCTGTCTGTTACGAATTCTTTCATAAATCAGCAGATTTTTTTTTTCTCTGTAAAAAAACCTGCTATTGAAATCAGTTATTTAGCTTGGCTGAATCCAAAGGTCATGCTTTTGTAATAGCATGTTTAATATATAGGCACCTTAAACTAAAATATACTGAAGAGCTCTAAATATGTATGATCAGGTTTGGGGTTCTCCCTTTACTGCAATTTGTCATGGTTGGATAAGAACATTTTAAAAGATTTTTTTGACTTCTCCAAGGTGTAAAATTGCTAACTTCAGCTGCTTAAAATATCAACAGCACACCCCTTGCCTTGTCCCTCAAATCCATTCAACAACTTGGAATCCAAGAATCCCTAATTTTAGTGTAGAAGCAGTAATACTTCCTTTAATAGTGCTAAACCATACAATGGTAAGTCTTGCTATAGTTGTACATACTTGAGGGGTAAGCTTTACAAATCATTCCACAGAAGCAGTTAAGGAGCTTGTAGGTCAACTTAGATTTTCAGGAGAGGAAGTATAGGATCACTTAATTCCTTCTTGAAGCTTAAACCACACAAATTCTAGCCTGGAGTTTTCTTGAGTTTTTGCAGTGGTTTGTTAGTTGACCTACAGTAGCTTCTGGTAGAAAACACTGCATTCAGTAGCTGAGTCTTCATGGCTCAGTAATGGCTTATTTCCTAGCTAATCTGTCATGGGTGAAGATCTAGCAGCTTCTCAGGGGCCTTTTTTTTTTTTTTTTTTTTTTTGTGCAATTCTGTCTGGAAACTACGCCCTTGTGCCATTTTGGAGAGTTCTAGCTTGCATTTTTCTTTTCACATCTATTATAATTAAGACAAAGTTCCAATGTGGATGAAAGCATGTGTCCTGGTGCACAAGAGGATGACCATGAGCCAGCAATGCACCCTCGTGGCCAAGAAGGCCAGTGGCATCCTGGGATGCATTAAGAGTGTGGCCAGCAGGTCCGGTGAGGTTCTCCTCCCCCTCTACTCTCTGTGCTGGTGAGGCCCCACCGGGAATACTGTGTCCAGTTCTGGGCACCCCAGTTCAAGAAGGAGAGAGAGCTACTGGAGACAGTCCAGCGCAGGGCCACCATGATTGTTAAGGGAGTGGAGCATCTGCCTTATGAGGAGAGGCTGAGAGAGCTGGGTCTCTTTAGCCTGGAGGAGACTGAGGGGAGGACCTCATTAATGTCTATAAATATGTCAAGGGTGAGTGTAAGGAGGATGGAGGCAGGCTCTTCTCAATCTCATCCAATGTTAGGACAAGAGGCAGTGGGAGTAAGTTGGAACACAAGAGGTTTAGGGTAAACAAAAGGAAAAAGTTTTCACGGTGAGGGTGACAGAGCACTGGAACAGGCTGCCCAGGGGGGTTGTGGAGTCTCCTTCTCCGGAGATGTTCAAAACTCACTTGGACACGTTCCTATGTGACTTGATCTAGGTGGCCCTGCTCTGACAGGGGAGTTGGACTAGATGATCTTTCTAGGTCCCTTCCAACCCCTAACATTCTATGATTCTATGGCAGTGTATTGTGTGTGACAGTTGCACTTGTCAGAGTTCTGTGCCTGCAAACCATAACCTTGGAATGTTGCTTGTTAGGTATTAAAATAGATTGCAATTACCTTATTCAGCATTAAGAAAATTTAATATATTCTAACCTCATGGATGTTTTTCTAATTTTAAATGTTAAGCATTTAGATATTTTTGCTTTGGACCCTTGCATGTCATTTGGAAGCTGGTGCTTGATTTGTATAGAGATTTTAAGAAAATCTTGTGTTTGTAAATGAGAAAAAAATGTTAGTGACTTCTGCATGTTGTTTTGAGTTCTTTTGCTGCTTGTCTTATCAGATCTTCTAATTTTGAAAGCAAATGTGAAAAAATGTCATTCTGGACCCCAGCAGCCAACTCTTTTTATGAAGAAAATGTTTTCTGTCCCTCCTTCTCTCAAGAATGGGTGTTGGGCCTAATCTTGTAGCCAGGCTTACTTGATGGAAAAGAACTATATTTAGGAATGCGGATGCAAGTCAAGTGACTCACAAGTAACAGATGATTTGGATTATGATAAATATTAATTTTGAATTGGGATATCCCTTTTTACTAAAATATTTTTTTTACGGTTACCATTTTTGTTATTGTAATTGTTATTCTTGAGTGTTTAAGGATTTTTTTTTTCTTGTTTATTTGGTTTCTTGTCAAGATATCTAGACTTGTTCAAATGAACTTAAGTTTCCATTATTGGTGATAACATTACAATTTTTCTCTTAGTATCAGAGAGTGGAGAAACCCTACATCCTGTTGTGTTTTGTAGGTCCGGATCTCCTCCGATGTTACTCTTTATATGTCCTATTTCTTGCTATCAATGGAGTAACAGAATGTTTTACATTTGCTTTGATGTGCAAAGAAGAGGTAGACAGGTAGGAAATTGTGTCCCCAGAATATTCCTGTAAATAATCTGTTTATGGTTTACTTGAGTTCAGTACATGAACGGAGCAATTATTCTGCATGGCTATGTGCTTGGAAATCCTTTTTTTCCAAAGAGCAGTTTTCATTCTGCAGCCACTTTTAAGAACTGTGTTTCTTGTCTCTAGAACCAGATGCAGCAGATAGGCAAACAAACATGCACTAGGTTTTGTTTTTATAGGCTTGTATTTGTTGATAAACATTGATCTTCTTAAAAATTTATTTTTAATGACTTTTTGAATGGAGCAAACTCTTTATAATGAGCATAAAAATATTCTGTCCCACTGAGAACCAAATCCTTATTTAGCTGTCTGTATCTACATTTATATGTAGAAGCTTTAGCAGTGTTTAAATGTTTGGGTAAAAAGATCAGAAATGTATAAATTACATTGTTAAATTAGGTTTATTATTAGGTTATAAAAAAGATTGTTAAATTAGGTTTTGGTACATCACTAACTGGGAAAGTAATTTAAATGTGAAGTCTTGTTTTCTGTACATATATGTTTGAAATTATGTTTTTTTAAGACAGGCTATCACTTAAAACTCATCAAAATTTTGCAACAGTTACAAATTTTCATGTACAGTTACAGTATATCAGGTACACTTCTGAATGATCTAAATTGTGGGTGTGGTGGTGGTTTACTTTAAGTAGGAGGTAGGACTAGATGGCTTCCTGAGATCCCTTCCAGCCTAGATTATTTCTTGATTCACTCTCTTCATCCTGGGTTATTGACTTTGAAGCCTGGTTGCCTTCCCAGTGCTACCATCAAGATTTTTTTCCCTTAGGTAGAAACTGTCACTAGCAAGGTCTTTCCAAATTCATTTCACTGAGCTCTGCTTTCCACAGTCAAAGTAGTATGGTTATACTTAGCAAGGTCTGCTTTTTTGATCTCTTTACAGTGTGAACTTGATTTCAAGGCCACTGTTTGGAGCAGGAACTAAAAGCTTCATCTTTTTGTTGAGAATTATTTTTTTAATACATACCTAAAATAGTAAAAATTCTGCAAGTTTTTATATTACTAATCACTGGTACTAAATTTGACTTCCTGAAATGAGTATAGAGCTGATTAGTGAACTAAAATCTCCTTCAGATAATGTAGTTCTTGGTTTAATTTGATGTACTTTTCCATTACTTCAAATACATTTTTTATTAACATCTCAGTTTTCAAATTTATCTTCTTTCACTAGAAGATGGTAAGAGAATCTCTGTTTCTTATTTTAGAAAATAAATCATGGTATTTCTTCAATGTTAAGTTAGTAAAATAGAAAGGTAAGTTAGTAACTGCATACATTAAGTTGTTTCTTTTTCTTTGTAGGTACAATTTCATTATGCTGGCCTTGTCCTTCACATTTCTGTGCATCTCTTATTTCTTGACCCACTGGTATAGCAGTATAGGCTTTATCCTTGCCAACTGCTTTAACATGGGTATTCGAATAGCTCACAGCATCCACTATATATATGATTTCTTCAAAGAAAGTGCTTACAGACCTTTGACAGGCTTGCTTCCCTCACCACTTTTGGTACTTGTTTACATCATAAGTGGAGTAATCACTGGTTTCTCGGAGGTAAGCAGATTGTTTTTGCACTGTGAAAGTTAATATCAAATGTCTTTGTGTCTACAAGCTGAAAAATACTGTTAGCAAAAATAGGCTTATGAGACTGGAAGACTTGCATTACAGGCAAGGCAAGATATAATATTGTGAGGTTTTATCTTTGATGCAGTTATCTCTGCCACCTGTAGAAGGTGTATTGGACAAATAAAATAAAACACAGCATGTTTCTGCTGTCTGTAGATGAATCCATGTCCGTAGTTCTTAAGTAATTTGGAAGTTTGCAGTAGCATAAAGAAGCATGTTAAAAATTCTGTAATTAAAAAATTATTAAAAAAACCCACCAAAACAAGAACTTAGGCAACATTGACGAGCACATTAATCGTGTTTATTCAGACTACAGGATGGTAATTGCACGGTCTAATTATTATGGAGGTGGTGAAACATACAAAAAAATGACAGATTGGAAATTTATTCTGTCTTTGGAATGGGGAATTTCCAGCGGGGTTTTGTTAGAAAATACCATAGTATATTGCTGCAAAATAGCAGGCTTACATGATAGAACCAGCAGAGTTTTTCTAATATCAGAATGAACATATGAATGTTCTGCATGCCACATAATAATAACTTCTGCATTTACCAGATAGCTACTGAATACTCCTATTTTGCTGACAGTTTTCTTAAGAAAGTAAGTGTTGTGACTACTAAAGGTGATTTACTCTAGGATCAGTGCATGTGGCAAAACTGTACCCAGCTTGACGTGGTGGTAGCATGGTCAAGAGATGTGTTGGACCTTATTTTTTATTAAGAAAAATAAATCTACTTTATGCTGACTAGTTTTCCTGCAATTGCTTCTTTCCTCTGTAGGTGGTGTTCTGCTGTGATAAGGGTTGGATGGGAAGGCTGGTTCACATCAGCACAGGGGCTCTGTGCTTTGCAGCAACCATCTTTACGATGTTCTGCACAGAGACTAAGCTGATCCACTTTGTCAGAAGCCATTTCCTCTCCCAGTATATGAAGAAAGGAACGTGAAATGCTCCTGTGCAGAACAGTTCTTGTATGTGCTTGAAGTAAAAGGCTGTATTTTTTGCATAAGGCCTGTATGGAAAAATATTTCCACATGTGTTTATTGGAAGCATTCATAAGGGAGTGCCAATGGAAAAGATTGCCAACCGAATATTATTTTGTCTTTCACTGGTCAGTACAGTGAAAGAGAGCTGAGTAATTTTCTCTTTATGCAATATTCTTTACTAAGCTTTTCTTCAAACAGCCTATTGGTAGTGAATGAAGATCTAAGATATGTTCTTCTGACAAAACCTAGTTAAACTTTAAGGAGAATGCTCCCATTCTTACCAGAGGGCAGTATGTATATGGAGGCATCAGAGGGCTTACATCTTGAAGATGTAATTCAGAGTGCTCTTATTTGAAATGAAGGGCTGCTTAACTGGTTAGAAAATAAATGGTCTGACCAAAAAAAATCAAACCCAAAAATGAAAACCCACAAAACAAAAGCCAAGGAAGGCATAGAGCAAGGACCAGTAGCAATATAACTATTACTGCAGTACAACACAATGTGGTGCAGGGACATTGAGTTGTCAGTGTTTTGAAGTGTAAAGCAGTGAACAGAAAGATCTAATGTTTACAAGTAAATTAATGGCATACACAGTATGTGTCCATGCAAGTTATGTAAGATGATTTCATTCCACATATCATTCATCTGTGAAGGCATTGATTAACTTGTCAAAAACACTCTGAAGCCTTAGCTAAAAGAAAAAAGGGGGATTGAGCAGTGTTTTACAGAATGTGTTAAGTACAATCACACCGACAGCTGAAGGTCCAGAAGGTTAATTGTAAAACTTCTTACTTTGACTCCATCGTTCCTTGGTTTTATCTGAGATTTTAAATGCCAACATGAACAAAGTTACTTGATAAAAATGATTGTTGTCTCATCTGTGAAATCAAACATTAAATATATTTAGCATTATTTCTTTCAAGTATTTATGCCTATTGAAACTTCTGTTATTGGATAGAAAATGTATCTTTCTGTTGTAAGCAAGTTTCCTCGTGTCTTATTCCTTTAATTGTTCAATCTTAATATTTGTATTGTTGGGGCTTTAAGTTGTTGGAAATTTGGACATTCAAAAGTTGTAAAACAAGATGCTAGGCTACTGGTTTAGGTTTACTAATGGTGTATTTTACTGTTTGTCTAAAATATGAACTTGGCAATTTCAGAATGTACAAGTGGCAGGTTTATAATGATCAGGAGTCCCTTGGGGTGTTTGGATGGACCAAAAGATGTCAAGTAATGAAAAATGTGTGGTTAGATATGTACAGTCAAAAGCTTTTAGCTTAATTATCTAGCAGTTCCTCAGATCCTCAGACTGCTTAAATTACTTCACTGTGATGGCAGTATGGAGTTTGTCCTGGTAAGCAGAGCTCACAAAGTGAAATGCTTTCTGCTATCAGTGTCTGGCTACTGTTATTCTCTACATTACTACTGCTACTCTCTACATTATTCTGCCCTGCTGAGTGAATTTGGTAGTTCTTTGCCTTTTAAATGTTTCTTTTCTACGTTGTCTTGCAGGTTTTTGAAAAGGCTTACAAATATCTCTTGCATCTCAACAGGTGAAAATACGATTTCATATGAATCAGAAAGACATTTAAGTTGGCTTAATCATTGTTCATTTGCAAATTAAGGATACATTCCTCTCAAACTTGCTCTGTGAGCAGTGGGTTTTGTGGGTTTGGTTTTGGTTTTTTTGTTTATAATATAATTTATGTGGCAGGAAACAGCAAGGATGGACAGGAAGTATGAAGCTGTCTCCTGCTTTCTTATTTGTGTGATCATTAGTGTGAAAACTGTTAATTGCTTTCTTTATAAAGAAGCAAACTCTGTCAAACTCAGGAACAAAGTTGAGATTGACCTTGACTGAAATTCCCTTTTGTTTACAGTTCTGCCAGTCTGTTAAAGGCATAATGGTATGCTTAGAAATGGTATGTTTATAAATTTCTTGAATCTCATGTTCAGTGTTTCTCTGTAATCCTTTAGTTTAAGTCAAAGGAGAATTAAACTGTCACAATTTCATACATCATGTGATGCGGGGTTTTTTTAGTAGTTGGATGAATGACACTGAAACAACTGTAAGATACAATTGTTATATAACAGAATAATACCAAATGGAATTTATTTCACATACACTTTTCGTTTTTTTCTTCCACTTGAAGCTTTTTGGAGTGTTATTTATATCTTTGATACACCTGATGCTTAAATTTAATTGTTTTTTTCTAGCATATTTTATGTATAAATAAATTTACCAATCTAGAAACTTATGCATAATTTCCCATCAAACACATTGAGAAAATTTACTGTAGAAATTTATGTAAGTAGTAGTATTATTATAGTCACAATTTTTTTTTTCCTCTTTGCTTTTGTTGAATTACATGCTTGTATGGGTTGGATGGGTTTGTATGAATCTTTGTTTGCTTTTAAACAATTTGTTGTTGGGATACAAACTGTTTAAGTGACTAAGACTAAACTTGATATTTAGTCAAGTTTGTTAGCTGAATTGTGCTGCAACTGGCACTATTAGTCTTGGGTACTAACCAATTGTTGAACTGTTTGTTCTTTTCTAGTTTTGTAAATATTTTAACTTGCGTGTAAAGAAGTGGGAGGAGGGCTGCATACACTTTTTTTGGTGAAATTAGGAGTTAAAGCTTTTACTGTAGTGGTTAATCGGCTTTAGTAGGCTTGAAAACTAATAGATATAATCTTGAATGCTGGCCACAGTTTAGCACCATAAGATGTGCTCACTTGTTCATATGAAGGATTGTCTGAGTGTGAGTACCTTGAGATCAGCTAGTCCTAGTATGGTGGCTTTTGGATAGTGCTTAAATCTAAACTTTGAAATTGTATGGATTTCATATTTCTCACTGTTTGAACATCATACTTTTTTGTCCTTTAATTACCCTTATTTTAAAGATGATACTGAAGAGAGAAGACCTGAGGCTTTTTGAACCACACCATTGCATCAGTGGATCTGCTGAGATGTAGTGATTTTGCTTGGCACAAAATACAGAGCTAATTTACATGTAATTTACATTCTATGTAAATGCAATTAATTTTCTTTAGAAGCTTAAAATGAAGTTTGAAGCTCTCCACATCTGATGTACGGCTGGGCCATGGAAGCTAAGTGCAAGGCATACTCAAAAGCATTAGTAGCTGGTGGATCTAAACACTTGATAGGAAGTGGTTATCTCTGTTGCATTTTGGATTACTTCCACAAAGCAGTGCTTGTGCTCTTCAGTTTATGGATCTGAATTGTGGTTCATGTAGTACCTTGCTGTGATCTAAAAGGAGGAATGAAGTCTCCCCAGTTGGGATGTCTGTAACTGCACGCTGCTATAGGGAGCTTCATTCACGGACTCTAGGGCAGCTATGGCAGCTAGGGTAGGATAGTTGGTTTTCCTGGTGTAATTGTGGGGGGGAAAAGTAAAGCAATTCTGTTTTTTATTTTGCCAGACTTCCTGTGTAGTTATAGTAAGCAAGCATTTAATAGAGATCTGTGTGCTGATTTGCTAGGTAGGTTTTGTGATTCACAGATAATCTGTCTTCAGGGTGACTTAATTCCAAAGTTTCTCTGGTTCTATGCCATCTCACTGAACTGAGAAAGTAGAAAGGAATGTAATCAGGACTACAGGCATGTTCTATCTGTGATCTGCTTAAGACTGAAATAATTAAAATCGTGTTAAGTAGAAAAAATTGAGAGTGGTTCTTAAACACAGATAAAATGTATGTAATCTGTTAGTAAATAAGAATCATGTTTTGTGCTTTGTAGTGCACTTCAGAGAGTTCCCTTCAAGAAGGGAGGTACGTACCAGAGCATGGGAGAAGACTGCAGAGATTTGCTCTTAACTTTCTTAAATGCCAGGAGTATTTCAGGCTTGCTCCCCCTTGGGCGACAAAGGAGTGTGAAACAGTGCATTGATACTCTTCAAAAGAGACTTGCTTGTGTCTCAAAGAGCAGCTGAGGCTTAGTTGTGCAGTACCTGTGAGATAAAGCCTTGTGATCACTTGTGAATATCTTCTGTTTCTTTTTTTTTTTTTTTTTTTTTTATGTTTGGTTTGTCCTGTATGTAGATACTGCTTTTCTTTTAATTGCTGAAAAAAACCCAACTTAAGCAGTCTCTGTAAAAGTGCTGTGGGTCACCAGAGTCCTGCACTGGGGTGGAATGAGGAATGTTTTGGTCAGCTAGCAGAAGGTTACGTTATGGCCTACTTGCAAGGCTTGGCAGCAAGGAGTGAGGAGGGAGCAAATTAAGGTTACACAGAAAAATTTGTGTCTTCTAAGTTTTATATGCTTGACTTGGCAGTACTAATGTTTTCCTAATGGAAAGGTTTTTTGGAAATAATACTATAAGTACCATAAAGTGCACCCATGTGCCTTCTCTTATTTGGGTAATGATTTTTATCAGTCTCTTGGGGGTTGGGGAGATGTTACAGTATGAGGAAAGGAAGAAGGGAAATGAGGTAGAGTACAGTACGTGTGCAAAGAACATAGTGTGTCTCTGAGGAAAGATCTTTGGTCTGAGTTGCTTCCATCTCTGAATGCATTTCTGTCACTGTGTATAAAAGTCTTGAATGTGTAGCCAGAGACTGAGAGCAGAAAAGCAGAATAACAAACTGAAAACAACTGCCCAGTATACAGGTTTGGTAACTGGGCGTTCAAGGTACTTACTTAGTATTGTGCTGGGCCTAACTGCTAACCACGTTGGGAGAAGAGGGAAGAACATTTTCCCCATCCAGAGGAAAATTGTAGGGATATAGGTCATCTGAAAGCTACTGTGCAATGGGAGTGGGAAGCTTTTGTGACTGAAGATGTATGGAGGAAGGCTGGAAAAGATTTGCAATCTGTCAGGGGAACATTACATGCAAGGCTACGTTAAGGTTGCTGCAATATGAGCCTTGTGGAGAGCTGCAACCAATCTGACTAGTTTATTACACTTAGGAAAATGGAAGTTAGTCACACTAGGGTAAGAAAATGTGGATTTGAAATCAGCCAATTTGGAATGGGCTTGACAAGCTATTGCTAAAAGGTGTCAAGTACAAGGGGCTAGTCTCTTTTCAGTGGTGCTCTGTGATAGGTTATGGGATAATGGTGATAAACTGGAACACAGGAAGTTCCACCTCAACATGAGGAAAAACTTAGTACTGTGAGAGTGATGGAGCCCTGGAATAAGCTATCCAGAGAGGCTGTGGAGTCTCCTTCTCTGCAGACTTTCAAAACCCATCTGGATCTGTTCCTGTGTGGCCAGCCCTGTGTGATCCTGCACTGGCAGTGGGGTTGGACTCGATGTCCAGAGGTCCCTTCTAACCCCTACCATTCTGTGATGAGTATTGGGAAAGAAAGGCATGTGCTCAGAGAATGGTGCAACACTAACACCCTTTGAGGACATGTGGCTCAATCCCCAGGGATTGTATGGGGCTATATGTGTGTGAAAAGGTCCATCCTGGCTGTAATTGCAGAAAAAGCTGGTTGTGCAGTGTATTGGGAAGAAATAAAAGGAACAACAAACCATAATGAAAGATAGACCCATCTTGGAAGAAGTGATTTAATCAATTTCAGTTAAAATTAATCAAAACCATATAATGGCTGTGAAATTACTAAGTTCTTACCATTTAGTTTACAGGATGATGCTACAGGCATTACTGGATTGACCAGAAGTAGCTCAGCGTAGTGAGGATGATGTTGATTTTATTAATGTCCCTTCAAGCAAGTGTGTGACTATAGAGGGACTTCAGGAGTGGTGAATAAAACAGAAGGGAAAAGGTTTGAAATAGTGGAACACTAAATACTGACAGTTTTGAAGTTCTAAGGAGTTCAGAGAATTGTGGTATTTAACATGTATATGAAGGGACAATTACTATTGAAATAATGCAAACTGGGATAGACATAACATTGAAGGAAGACTGTACAGGTAAGTATTGGAAGAGGTATGTGTGTGTCTGGTAACCAAAGCTTGCTCTCTCCTTCCCCTTGCGTGTGTATCTGTGTAATATTTTCAATGTTAACCACAATTTCAGTTGATAAATATAATTGCTATTGATAAAACTGACCATAAAAGGAAAGAACAGTAGAGATGTCTGTAGTTTAGTAACAGTATCAGGCATCTTAACCACGAAAGACAATGTTTCTGTGCAAGACTTCTGCAATGAGGCTGTGCCAAGAAAACATGGTGATTCTAGAATATTAGCAAAAAATGTTAGAGTAAGAAGTTTGCTGTCTGGACACATTAATGTCTTACAAAGGTGGGAGGCTGGCTTGATGGATAGCTTCATCAAATTAAAAAATTATACCAATAGTAACACTAATTTTTCTTCAACAATAACATAGCATTTCTCTATCATTAGAAAGGCCAAGCAGCAGTGATGGCATGTAAATAGTTGTTACATAGAGTATTAGCTGAAGGTATCCCTTAGATACAAACAAGCTTTATGAAGGACAAAAAGTTAAATGATCTTTACAGTCCTAAAAAGAAAACAAGAACAAATGTAAGTTATAGCTGCTTGTGCCAAACATGACCAAGTTTTGTGCAATTACCCTTAGTCTTTGACATTGCTATTAATAAATGTTTTGATGCCGTATCTCAGTTATCAATAAATCACCTGGCCACTAACAGGAATAATTGTTTCCAAATGTCAAAACCTCAATCAATTTCTATGCCATTTATTGCCATCACAAACTACTGGTATTTGTATAGGTTATGACAACATGCAATGACTGTGAAATACATTTCACCCTGATGGTGTATACTGTGTCAAACAAACATATATGTGTGTTAGAACATCATAGACCAAAGGAAATGTTTGTTATTACACAGCAAGTGTGAACCATCAGTTAGTGCTAATGTATTAATAAATACTTTTAAAGTAGCAGTGCTGCTAAGTACCTTCTGGAGGCCATTTCTTATGGAAGGCCAGGGATAGATTGCATATTTGCCTCTGAAATAATTTGTATGTGTGGTTTATTTTCTGTGTCCTTGTTGTTTGTTCTCTGTGGCAGGGCATGCAGGATCTTTGTGGCTGTGACAACTTTTACAAAGTCAGGATGAGACAAAGGAGGGGCTGAAGGAACAGTGCCGTGCTGTTCCTGATGGGCCATGGCACCTGTTTATATATATTACATATCTTCATTCCCACTCCTTGCTCTCTTGATGCCATCTGTGTTTTCCTTCAAGTCTCCTGGGCCATGGGACCCCAAGGAGATCTTTTTTGTTCTCTGAACTGTGAAATGCTTCCATGCATGTTCCAGTTTATCCTTCAGCTGAGTAGTTCATTTGAGGAAAGTCCATGCATAGCAATTCAGAACAAGGTTTAGACACCATCAGTTGCACTTCACAATCTAATTCTGGACTTAAATGCTTGTGTTCAAGATAGGAAAGTGTTCATCTGGTCACAGCAAAGAAGCAGCAAAGACTAATTATTTTTAAAATGCCTCCCTATTTTGGGCATGAATTTCAGTTCATAAGTTTTACAAATCATGTGGTGCTGAAGTAGTCTGGAAAAGAAAGGATTAAAGCCAGGAGTTGTTAAGCAAATACACTTTTCCAATACCAAATGGATTCTGTCACCTGAATTGATATATACCATCTAAAACTAGTTCTCTCGTAACTTTGAACAATTTACGAAGGGTTCTAACTGCTTGTTTGGATATTTTTTTTTTTTTTCCCCCCTGCAGTTGTGAATTAGGTGGAAAAATACTTCAGCTGAACATAACATTGTTTTGTCACTAGAAAATTCACTGCTGGCATTCAATTCAGCCTGGAAAAGTAAAAAGGTCATGATACAGTATCTGTTTTGTGGAGAGTATAGTTCTTACCACCAGTAATACTGTGAACACTGGAGTGGAAAAAAGTAACTCCAGAGCAGAGATGCTGTAATGATGCCTTTTTGACCATGGTTGTATGGTTTGCGTTAGCTGGATTTCCCCTAGAAGTATGTCTGGAATTTAAGCTTGAACAAAATATTCATGCTGCTCAAACATAAGGTGGAGCTGTTTCTTTGTGATAGAATTTCCACCTCGCATTTCCACAACTCATGGTTTTTCCTTACTGTGTTTTCAGTGTTGCCAGTGATTTTACAGCCAGTGTTCTGGAGGTGTGTGCCTAAGATTTCTTAAACTCCTGTAATCACTTACATTTGCTCTTAGATTCCATTTTTAGCCAATACAATCCATATGAGACATTAAGGAACAACCTGTACACACTCTACTTGACTTTGATTAATGATCTTCGCCCCATTGCTAATGTGGAGTGACTGTGGTTCTTGTAGCACGCTTTCTTGGGCTAGTTGTAACTGATAGCTTCTTACCTCTTGCTTGGGGTAATTGCTTTTGCGTGCCAGGGACAAGGGAGTTTCTGAGAATTTTCAGATTGCCTCTACCACAATATAAATTTATTCTTTTGCACTGAGGGATTTAAAAGACGTGTTGATATGATGCTGAGGGAGATGGTTTAGTGGTGACCTGGCAGTACTGGGTTAATGGCTGGACTCCATGATCTTAAAGGTCTCTTCCAACCCAAACAATTCTATGATTTAAAAATATTATAAATAGTAGTAAGTCACACATGAAATGTAGTAAGTTTGTTGATTATCTCTAAACTCATCAATTTCACACCAACCACAGCTTCTGACAGTCTGCAGGAGGGGTGGTTCCCTGTAAATTACATGGTCTGCATGGTGATTAAAATCTTCAGACTGTCTGCCCAAAATTAATCCACATGGAAAAAGGTTTTTGAGAAGAAACATGTAAAGAATACATTCCTTTTAAAATCTGTACATGATAGAGCAAATAAGTTCTAGTCCTGTAAAGACAGAGGAGATTTAGTGGGGGACCAGGCAATTAATTTGTTTATGCCTGGTAGTTTTTTCTGGGATTCACAGAGATACTGCTGTGTTTGATTTCAACAGAGTTGATCTATGTATACCTACCTAAAGAAAGAATCCAAATGATGCTCCACATTATCCCGGCTTTCGCTAAAACAATCTCAGAAGTGAGACTTGCTTTCCTTTTGTTGCTTACTCCCTGGTTTGTCTCTTTCCTCTCTGTAGAATGCTGCTTCTCTTAGACCTTCTTTTCCTCCTGCTTTATGCCTGCCAAAATAGTCTACTTCAGTATAGCTGGGAGCTTATGACTAAAACAGTAGCTGAAATAAATTCCCCAAGCAATCTAATGCTGGTGCAAGTTGTAAGGTCTTGGAGCAGTTGCTAAGACAGTTTGCTGTACCTCTCTGCTCTTTGTTAAGAGTAGGAGTAGAGGTGATAATTTTGTAGATTTGGTTTCTCTGTTGTTTGTGAGTTTGTGTGCGTGAATTTGTCATGTGGGTCTTCAGCTGATCCAGTCCCTCTTAACACTGAAAAAGGATTTGGTTTTAAAGAAGATAATTATCAGGGGACTTAATCTATAAAAGGAAATTCTCTGCAATAAAAAAGTGTAACATACATGAATAGTAAGTATTTCTTTGCATGATGTCTTTTTCTGTATTTTTTAATAACATAATAACATTTTAAATTGTAGTTTCTAGTGAACAATTGCTGAGGGCAAGAAGGTTTTTGACATCCTTGGAGACAAGGCTCAGAGTTAAGAGAAATGTTTTACAATGACTGTATTGGCACCTGCAGTGCTCTGGACTACTGACCCTACTGAATGTATCACAGCACCGTGTTTCTATACTTCAGAGTAGTGATTTGAAATTCGGATGCAGTGCTCCTAGGGAGAGTCGGAGACTGCAGTTGTAGTCAGCCTCCAGAAATGAGAACCTTTCTCCTGTGCTAGTGGAAAAAACCTTTTGTGTCTAGTTTGCTTTAACTTAGCAGTTGCTTTCCCTGGGTCCTCACTTGCAAAGCTTCAAACTCTTACTCTTCTTGCTAAAAGCCAACTCATTGATCTTTCCATTAACTGGCTCAATTGAAAGTCTTAACTGTTAAAGTCAAACCTGTCCTGTAAACTGAATATGGTGTGTGACTTAACTGGGCAGTAGCCAGAAGCTCAAAATGTAAAACTCATTTTCTGTATGTAGGAGGTAGTGCTAAATAACTCAGTCCTGAGAAAATCCCATCATATGCACAAATAAACTCTGGCAACCTCTTGCGATAATGAAAGTTTCTTTATCTTCAGGTTTTGCAAACACTTAAGGTATTAACTAGTTGTCTTCTATCAGTGCTTTCAAAGGTTTATGCCCTTAAGGTCACCTGCAGCCAGTGAAACTGAAGCCTTACTGTGAGGTTATTCTGATATTCAGTTCTCCAAAGGTAAAGTTAACTCACCAACCCCAACCCTGTAGAGGCAGATAAGAAATCCATGGTGTCATTTCACTTTTTCAGCCCTGTTATGCCACATATTAGTCAGAGTTCATTTATTTCATTAGTTTACTTTGTAAAGCAATTACATAACTGTTACCACAATAGGACTAGAATGGTGTATTACGTTTACTAAAATAACTTGGCAATTAATTTCAAATGATCTCTGTGTAGTAATTTCCTACATATAATTATTCAAATGTCTATGAACACTTTACATGCAGTACTGGAGTGAGTTAGATCAATCAGAAATTAATTGTATCTGAGGCATCAGTATTGCCTTCTGGGATCAGCTGAATACCAGTGTGTCACAATAAAGTCATAATAATTGATGTAGCATTGAATCGTGCCTTTGCTTCTCACTTATAATGGCAATTTTATTAGCTGAGCAGGCTAGGTGGAAAAATGGAAAGAAAAGAGAAATGCAAGTAAGTTAAAAACTAGCTTGTGGCCGTTAACTTTGATTTAATTCTGTGCTTATGTGGTTTATCATCCTGACACTTTCTGTATGCTTAGAATAGCTTGTCCTTGTTTTGCACAATTGCACTCTCACTCTATTTGGTATTTATATATGTAGAAAGGAAAGGAATAGCTCAGTATTCAATTCAAGTTGTCAACCCAAAACGTTTCTTCAGAACTTTGGTATAATGGCTTTGAAATATAAAATTAATCCTGGTAAGCATTTGCTTTTTCTTAGGATTTTTTTTTTTTGTTCCTGCAGGTGTGACTCGGGTGATTCATGTTGTAGGGTCCATGTACCAAAATATTTAATAAATGTATCTTTTCCCTTGCACCTTCTTCTAAGTTCTAATTTTTTTGTTTTTTATTTTTTTTTATTCATAAAGCAGGGCTGTTGCTGTATCACAGCTACTGAAAAGAGGTTGAATTGACTTCATACTTTTTTGTATATGCATATTGGGGAAGAAGGAAGAATTACTTTTAGTTGCAAATTAAACTACCAACTGTTTATTATTTTTGTAGAATCCAAGAACTAGATGAGTCTATTTTCTTTAGGATGTGTATTATTTGAAGAGCCAAACTGACAGTCATCAGGTATAAAAAGATAGTTATAAAAGAAGGATTTTGAACTTAGGTGGATTTGTTATGCATTTGATACCCTTTTATAACATACCATTTCTTCTGTCTTGAGGAAGCTTGCATTGTTTCCTGATCTTATGAAAATGTGTGTTCTTTACCACATGGGTTGGATACACATCTACCCCTTCATGTTGCTTTCCAAAGTGCAGGTCTGGATTCTTAAAGGAATAGGTTTGGACCTCATGTGTAATGTATGTAGAAGTCCATTTCTACTTCCTACCTTTTAGGTACCGAATACATTTTTGGCTGGCATAAAATGGTTTCATCCTTGGATGAAGAGACGTGTTTCTGCTATCCTAGACCACATCTAGGGTCCCTCATGACAGTCACTGCTTTCCCAAATTGAAAGATGGAGGATGTGCTGAAGCTCATACCAGGAGGCATTCATGATGTGATGCTGTATTAATAGTGTCACAAAAGCAAGTCTTCTTTCCCCAAAATGAACAGGAAGGGAATAAGATGGGAAGAGAGCAGTTAAACTATCAAAGAAATGTTTTATCAGACAGTCTTTGCTTGGTAGGTTTTCTGCATTTAACTTCCCTCTGCTCCTTCTAGGGCTGTGTGCTCTTGCGTATTGTTTTTTTTATACTCCTGCTTGCTGCCTGTGTGTGCTGCAGTTCAGTTGTGTGTGCTTGTCTTGAGTGAGTTATCCTGCACTGTATAGAAAATATATTTCCTGTTTCTTCTGAAATACAGAAATGCAGTCCTTTTGCAGTCACTGTCTGAAGGGGAATGAGAAGGCAAGCAGGATAAGCTGCAAAAAATAACAAGAAAATCACACTATTGCCTTGGATGAGGGGGAGGTAGGTGGCAGAGGGATCTGAAAACAGATGCTGAAAACAGATAAACACACTCAACTTGTAAAGTTGTAGCCAGATATTCATGTGGGAAAAATCTTCAAACAGAAGATGAAAATCCATATCTAGAAAAAACTTTCTGAACTGTCAAGGTTCATGAGTAATGGAAGAAAGTGATATAAGAGGTCAGAAGACATGTTGATGCCTGAGAGCTGGCAAATGGAATACTGGAGATTAATGTAGAACTAGAGGAAGTCTCTTAGGTCTACGTAATGTCACTTTTTTCCCCAGGAGTTTCTCTGTGTTGCAAAATGCTGTTTTATCTTGCTCGCTTTCGAGGTTTCTTCTATCCAGTCTTCTTTCATTGCTTCATATCACTGCTGAGTTCCTAAAAGCAGGAGCAGGCTGAAATGTGCAAAGCTGTTGTGCTTATGGATAGGCATGAAAACTGAGTTTTCATTCTGAGTGAGCCTCAAATGAGTTGATTAAACTTAATGCTGCGAAGTTTGAGATAAACGTGAAAATTTTTGAACTTTGTTCACAAGAGCTGCTCAGTTCTTGATAAATTTATTTTAAAATGAAAGTGCTTGAATTTTAGCAGTGAAACTGTTGTTGACTGCTAAAGATATCAGCGTTCCTGGAGGGCAAAACCAAGGCACTAAGTAGATAGGCGATACAATGTAAGAACTGTCTCCTGTTGCAGCATATGGGTGACTTTGCAACTAGAACCTGACCTCTGATTAGGGCATTTCATCACAACAGAATTGCTAAAATTATAATTATCAGAAAAGAGGTTACAGCATGGAAAGAGGCTGGGGAGAAAAAAACCCCATACCTTTGAAAGTTTAAAAAGGAAAACACTGCACTCTTCTCAGGGTTAGAGGTGTGGTGTGTGGTATTTCTTTTTTTTTTTTTTTTTTTTTTTTTTTTTGTGTCTTCAGACTGCATCTAAATGACAGTTTAACTTGTTAAAACAGAGACAGGCTTAATCCAGTACTGATGACCGCTCAGTGGTCAGTGTGCTGGAGTCATTCAAGTTTCCAAGCATTTGACCTGGGCTGAGACCTATGCAGCTGCAACTGTCTTGCTACATAGTTTCTTTCTTTTGCATACTGGCTCTGGACTATCTGTCTTGGTTGTATGCAACCCAGCAACAGATGATTGTATAGCCCTTGGCTAAATGAGTGCAAGAATGGGAAAGAGTTGTGACAGTTACCAAGAATCTGAAAGGCATGAAAAAAGATGAAGAGGTAAGAGAAGTTATCCATGTACAGTTGGCATATGGTAAAAATGCAACAGTTGGCAGGAATTTTTCCTAAATTATAGTCTTCTAATTTGTTCCTCATTTAAATTTATTTGGAACAGAAATCTCTATGGAAGTGACAACAAAGCCTTGGTGTTTAAGAGGCAGTAAGATTAGCCTATGTAAAGATGCAGAACATACTGTAGATTTCCATCATAGATTTCCAGCTATATAAAATCTGCTCCCCTTTCTGTTTACTGATTAAGAATTTTAATGTACTATAGTATTTCCAAAGTTCTTCTGATGCTTAAACCCAGTTTAAAAGGGACAGGTGTTATTCACTGGCTTCATAAGGATGTATTGTCTTGGCAGATGCTGCCAGTCAGGCTTTCTGATTAAACCTGCCCTTTGGAGCTCCTAACTGGAAGTGAAATGCAAAGTTGAGGAAAGGCAGAAATATTTCTCACAGTCAATAGATGAACTTTCTCATTCTAAGCACAATGGAATGGAGTTTTCACTGACTTTCCATTTAACCAAAGTAACATGCAAAAAGGCTTTTTGTGAAGTACATGGCATCAGCAAGTGGTGATGAACCAGATACTGAGAAGCTAGCTCATATCAATGACTCCTAGTAGTAAAAACTAAACACTTCAGGTGGTGTGCATGTGGAATATATGCCTGCCTTTCCCTTAGACATCTGCATATTTTGAAATTGTGCTGATCTTTCCCTAACTGGAGGAGGCATTTCACTCCATGACTTGTGAATTTGAGAGTATTTCCTTGCCTGTTTGTAATCATGTAACATTTCTGTGCTGTTTATCACCTCACCTCTGTTTCAGCCCAGTTGTGGGGTTTTTTAATGACTTTAACCTGATATACTTCTGTGTATTGTTTTCTGTTGCTTTTCCCCCTTTCCTTTCCCCCATCTCTTTTGTAGCTCTCCCCTCCTCTCTGCCTGCATATACTGCCCTTTCAATAGCTGTGTTTGTGTAGTGCTGAACCTGCTTTCCAGCTGTCAGATTCCTTCTTCTCTGGATGTTTCTTTCCCAGGTCTAAGGTTCTCTTTAATTCCTCTTGTAGATTTTACTGGCTGTATCTTCCAGCATAAAAATGTGGAATTAATTTAGTTAATTAATGTTTGATGACATATAATAATGAAGAGTTTATTAGCTTGCTTATAGTTTTGTTTACTTCTCAGTATGAAGATACAATTTTTTGTGTGACTCAAATTTTAAGCACAGTTGAATGATTTAACTGAGTTGTTACAGCTATTATTTGTGATCTCCATTTGCCAGAGTATGCTTTGCTACTTACTTGCAATACCTGTGGGGCTGTGCAATGGTTTTTTTTTGCATTTATGTGATCTGATCTATAGCTGTGAAGTACAGAGTGTTTCTTCTCCATTGAGTTGCTTTTGTGTAAACAGTTTTCAGTCAGTTAAGAATTCCATTGCATACTTTTTTGTTCCTAAATTACAGGTAAACTCTTTTAGGCTCCCCAAATTCTCCCACCCTGTTGGGAGTGTGAGGTGCAGTCAGAGGTCAAGCTGGTTTCAGAGTTCAGTTGAGCAGTGCGGCTTCTGAGCTGCTCTTGGGTATTTCTATCCCAGGTTTCCATGTTGCAGAATTAGGGGCACTTCACTGAGAGAATCAGGACTTCTGAGAAAACATTTAACAAAAGTTCAGCTTGTTACTGGAGCATTTAATTTTTATGCTTTCATAAATGGATTTATTAATAAGACTTTCTTAATGTTTTTGTCTTATGGTAACTGAAAAAAAAAAGCTTTCAGCCTTCTGTTTATTTTTCTTCAACTTAATAGGAAACAGCACCATTACATGTTTAGTAATTCTTAATTTTTGTTTATTGCTTTGGTTGTGCATGGCTGCTACTGAAGGACTTGGTAGCAAAAGATATCCATAGAATCATAGAAATGTCTGGGTTGGAAGGGACCTCTAGAGGTCATCTAGTCCAACCCCCCTACTGAGGGCAGGGACATCCTCAACTAGAGCAGGTTGCTCAGAGCTCTGTCAAGCCCCACCTTGAATATCTCCAGGGATGGGGCCTCAACCACCTCCCAGGGCAACTTGTTCCAGTGTTCTGCACTCTCATGGTAAAGAGCTTCCTTACATCCAATCTAAATCCACTCCTTTCTAATTTAAAACCATCACCCCTCATCCTTTAACTCCAGGCCTTTGTAAACAGGCCCTCTCCAGGCTTTTTATAAGCTCCTTGCAGATACTGGAAGGTGGCTGTTAGGTCTCCCCACAGCCTTCTCTTCTCTGGGCTGAACAATCCCAGCTCCCTCAGCCGGTCCTCATAGGAGAGGTGCTCCAGGTGTTCTGATCATCTTCATGGCCCTCCTCTGGACCCTCTCCATCAGGTTCATGTCCTTCCTGTGTTGAGAACTCCAGAGCTGGACGCAGTATTCCAGGTGAGGTCTGACCAGAGCAGAGTAGAGCGGCAGAATCACCTCTCAATCTGCTGGCCATGCTTCTTTTGATGCAGCCCAGGATGTGATTGGCCTTCTGGGCTGCAAGCACACACTGGCTGCTCATGTCCAGCTTCTT